>JAQJVL010007313.1:0-24574 GCA_035578905.1 Stictocephala bisonia | reverse complement strand
ATAATGCATCACGAGGAAAACAATGGTGTGATTAGATTTCATTCTGCGCAGACAGTAATTTTCTATTTAAAATTTTTATTAGACTATAATATAGCGTTTTTTTACTAATAAGTTTTGTTAGATCATTATCGTTTTTCATTTTGTTGATTTTGATTTAGTACAATTATTTTTTTGTTTTTTCAAAACAATGTATGTTTTAATGTTATGTAAGTTATAAAATTCCAGTACTTTTTTATTCCAACTAGGATACAAAATATTTAAACTCGTAATATAATTTTATAATTCATATTTAATAACGTACAATTAAACGAGGCAAACAATGGTGTGATTAGACTTTTCGTAAGCCTCTTAGATCCATAGAAAACAATCTTCAAACTCAGGTGCACATAATTTCTGCACTGATAGTAGTTGCTAATTTTCTTCTCATTAACAACAGCTTACCTGTAAAATTGACAGGAAAATCTTCTACAAGGAACTGAGGTTGGTAATCATTAACATTTTTTACATATATTGTGAGATCAAGGTCAGATGATAGGGGGGTTGGAGTCCCATGATCGAAGGCTTCCACACGAATCTGGAAAAACCCGTACTTTATTAGATCTTGATTGTATTCAGTAACAATAAACAGAAATTGATTTAAGTTCAGTACCTGTTTGTAAACTTCCTTTAAGTTAAGTGGTCTGTTAATTGCCAAATATTTAACCAAAAAGTAATATAAGAATATAAACTAATCTTAACTATGTTATTGAAAATTTAAATATTTTGAATAATGATATTACCTGGTAAAGTTTTTGTGTTTCTCTGTCCAAAGGTTGCTTGAGTGTGATGAGTCCGCTGTCCTGGTCAATACTGAAGGTGCTCCAGTCTCCAGTATTGTCCTGTTTTAGACGATAACGCACTGCTGCGTTTGGACCCACATCAGCATCTACTGCCTTTACAGTAATTACAGGGCTTCCAATAGTGGCATTCTGAAATTCAAAGGTATTGATTAAAAAACTATGTATATATTAAATTATGCAGAATTTAATACACAATAAGCGGCACAAATAGTTTTGCACACAGTTTTATACACTCATAAATACATATTTAAATTTATACATGAGATACAGGTAAGATTTTGTATTGCTTGTATTGCAGAGTATATGAAGAACTGTAAAGAACATCTACTAACATAGATAATAGATGTGTAAATGTGGATTTTGGATTTAGTTCTATTACATGTCAAACCATGTAATACATTTTGGTAAATTCTTCTGGGTTGCCTGTGATATACAATACTTCTAAATAATCAATTTTCCCAGTATCAGTTTTGATCTTATTTCATTAATCTCAAACCAATTTCTAAAGAAGATGGATTTGATAATGCTATATATGCAGAACACATACTATACACCCATATTACACATTTTGACAGTGGTAAATTATTTTTAACTTACATATCGCATAACATTAAACATATGTTCTATTTACCTCTGGAATTCTAATGGTGATGTTTTGTGGGGGGCTTATGAACTGTGGAGCATTATCATTAAAATCTGTCACGCAAATATTAAGATTTCCAACGACGGAGTTGGGAGGCATACCGAGGTCTTGCACGTTTATTGCCTGAAACATCCCAAAATAAAGATTAATTTTAGATTATAACAAATAATAAGTAAAACAAGCAAAAGGAATAAAATTTAAAGTAGTGTTATGAGAATTTGTTCAGTTTTTTAAGCCACTATTTTAAGTCCTGTGCACATACCTTTGGCTACGTATCTAGTGTTAATATACTTATGCATAGTAATAAACTTGAAGTTATTTGTTGTTTTAAAGTTATTTATTAGCATTGGATTGTTCAAGATATGTAGATATTATTTGGAGATTTCCAATGCTTTGAGTGTTTGGGAAACAAACACAACATTTCGACAGGTATAACAAACTCCTGCCGTCTTTAGGTGTACTTACTAACTTAGCCTACATCTAAAACTTTTTTTTCTTTTAACCCATACTAAATCAGAATAGACTTAATACTACGTGCTAGATACTAAAGATTACTGTTGAAAGTCAAAAGTTCTTAAAAAACTATCACACATAACATAATTATACAAAATATACACAATATGTATGTATGTCATTGAGTATTTGGTTTATTTAATAACTTGCTCTTTTTTGTTCACTGATTTCATATTTTGCATTTCATATTGTGTATTATATTTTGTATAATTATGTTATGTGTGGTAGTTTTTTAAGAACTTTTTACTTTCAACAGTAATCTTTAGCATGTAGTATTAAGTCTTTTAGTATGGGTTAGGTAATATATATAGGTTTAGATGTAGGCTAATTTAGTAAGTACACCTGAAGACGGCAGGAGTTTGTTATACCTGTCGAAACGTTGTGTTTGTTTCCTAAACACTCAAAGCATTGGAAATCTCCAAATATTATCTACATATCTTGAAGCTATTTGTTTATTTAAAGTTAAATATATTAGAACCTAGATAGTTCAACACTTGATACTTTGACGCTGGCCATGGTGACCTGATGTTGTAAATTTATTGTCCATGACAGGTTATTTGCACTTCAGCTTGGTGCAAATCAATGAATAACAGTGCCAAAACGAATAACATTTAAAAATTAAAATTTCTGGACATTAAGGTACTCATCTTGTTAGTACTGTACACTTTTATAACTATTTTGTGTAATCCAAAACTAATTCAGTTGGACATGCACTGTAACAGTAATACTTGTTTTGTTAAATTTTTGGTAAAGTTTTGTTAAAAATCAATATTTGGTATGAAGAAAATAGGGATAAAATACACTACAATTCCTTTACAAAAATAATGTTTTCTTTGATGTTTACCATAATTTTATTATAGTTTGAAATTTTTTGGGACTTCAATGACCTCCGTAGTCTTCAAAGTCTTGAACTATCAAGGTTTTACTGTGTCTGGGGTGCCCACAATATATGGGCGAATAAGATTATAAATAAGTTTAGTATGTGTAGATTAGGAAATAAGTGGTAAACGTCCAAACTCAATTCTCCTAATAAATATGTCATACTTCCTAGCTTAATGAGAAAAGAACAGTGCAGATTTTGCCAGATCCTTTTTGAAATTGTTTTACGCTGCCTTAAAAAGAGAACACATAGGTTATGAAATTGTGCTTAAACTACCTACGCTATCATATTAATAAATCATAGTTAACAAATATCCCAGCAGATTGAATCTTACCAATGTGTAGTTTCCATACTTTGCTTTCAATGAGCTGTGAGCGTAAAGTCTTGCTGACCAGTGGTCCGATGGTTCAATTTCAAACAGATCTAAAAAATACAAAACATATTAAATGACGTATGTCAATGAAATATTTTAATTTAGTTTATATTTCTAACTTACATGAATTAGTGAGCTATCACAATAAAGAATTCATGAATGGTTTGGTTCAATTTAGGAACACTCATTTCGATCTAATTATCTTATCTTTGTTTGCAACTTTCAAAATTAAATCGTTTAAAATTAAAAATATTAAATTTAATCCTTTGTACTGGGATGGTACATGTGCTGTACTATCACCATGTTTTTGTCGAAGTCGTATTTGTTTTGCACACGTCATTCTCCAACGCTCGGACTGGACAAACATTGTACCACCTGCCTACTCATATTTTATTGACACCCATCATGCCTTACAACTCAGATTTAAAAACACCTGATTGCATTGTTATGCTTCAGATCACTAACCTTTGAGCTGGAATTTAAATAGTTAAATGTAGTAGTCTTTGATTCAATTGACTAATTTTAGATAAAACATATTGTTCTATGTGTATATTTTAAAAATAATTTGTTATAATTGGATATATAATACACGAATACACCGAAACAAACACTGAAGACCAACACCTTTACAAACTTCGCCACAATAAACATAAACTCACTAGCTAAGGTTGGAAAACTCAAAACTCTACTGGACACTGCCATAGAGCAAAGGATAACAATACTCGCCATACAGGAGATGAGAAACACAATGCAGGAACCATACGAATCACAGGGATTCAGAATCTACCAAGGAATCCCCGGAAAGAGAGTAATGAAAAATATACCACAATTCGGAACAGGTTTCATAGTGAAAAACACAATAATAAATTCTGTCAAGGAGTTCAAGGCCTACACGGATAGAATAGCAACTCTGACCATCAGGTCCGCAAACAAGACGTACACGCTAGTCAACGTGCACGCACCCACAAACGAGAAGAACAAAACTGACCCAGAACCTGTGGAGGGATTCTGGAATCTACTAGACCAAATCCTCACTAATATTCCATCAAACCACACTAAAATCGTGATGGGAGACTTCAATGCGCAGATAGGAAGAGAGAAAAGGTTCAGGAACATTGTTGGGGACTGGCCGGCACAAAAGAAAACTAGCACGAACGGCAGAAGATTGATAGAAATTTGCAGAGAACACAGAATGGTGATTGAATCGACCAGATTCAAAAGAAGACCACACAAGAAGAAAACGTGGAAACACACCGATTGGAAAAAGGGCGAATACCAACTTGACCATGTCTGTATGGACAAAGACCATCACAGAGAAATCTACAACGTTAAAGTTCTGAGGGGAAAGGACCTGGGTTCTGATCACTACCTGTCCAAAATAAAAATCAAAATAACACCGGCTGGGAAAAAGAAAAAAAGAGCCAACCGGTTGAGACGAACCTACGACCAAGCAAAAATACAAAACAACACACAATACACAATGAAAACAAACACAGTCCAATCAGACACGGAACTGGAAGTACTGACAGAGAAGTTGAAAACAATAGCCGCAGAAATAGCACAACCCGAAAAGAGAAAAAAACACCAGTGGTGGGACAGAGTGTGTGAGGAGACAGTCGACAGGAGACATGAAGCGTGGAAGAAATTCCAAAATAACAAAACTGACGAAAATTTTGCAATGCTGACCCAACAACGGAAACTAACTCAAAGAACGTTAAGAAATAGCAAAAGAAAGTATCATCACGGACTGCTGGACCAAATAGAAGATAGCTTTGCCAAAAACAACTCACGGCAATACTATAGAACATTTAGGGAAAAAACCAAAACCTTTACACCACCAACCCTCATGCTCAAAAACAAAGAAGGAGTAACGGCACACAACGATGAAGAAAATGCCAACATTATGGCGGAAAGCTTCCGAAATCTTTTGAACTGCGAAGACCCGATCAATATACTCGACATAAATACTAACACAGAAGTCAGGACACCGGAAGAGAACGTACAAACACCATCAAAATCAGAAGTAGAAATAGCAATTAAACAATTAAAAAACAACAAAGCTAGCGGAGAAGACCAACTGACAGCAGAGCTCTGGAAGTACGCCGGAGAAAACGCAGTTACCAGCCTCCACAAGAACATTGAAAAGATCTGGAAAGAGGAGAAATTACCGACAAGATGGACAACAGCAATAATATGTCCCATCCACAAAAAAGGGAGTAAGACCGACCCAGGCAATTATAGAGGGATCTCCCTACTGGACTGTACGTACAAGATTCTCTCCAAAATAATTTATAACAGGGTCAGAGACCAACTAGAAAAAGAACTGGGAGAATATCAGGCGGGATTTAGACCGGGAAGAAGCTGCCCAGAACAAATATTAAACCTAAAGCTAATCATCGACTACTACAAGTCGAGAAACAAACAACTAGTGATCTCTTTCATCGATTTCCAAAAAGCCTACGACAGCATACATAGAGAATCTTTGAAGAAGATACTGAGAAATTTAGGCTTACACCCCAAACTGATCAAAATGATTGGGCTTACACTGGAGAACACAACATCTAAAGTCAAATTCAGAGGAGCAACCTCAGACGCGTTCGAAATTAAAACAGGATTAAGACAGGGGGACGGGTTGTCCCCAATTCTATTTAACTGCGCACTGGAATATCTGATGAGAGAATGGAGGAAGATTAACCCAGAACTAATAAAAGTAGGAACGAAAATCAAAGTGAACTGTTTAGGTTTTGCGGACGACTTGGCTTTATTAGCAAACAGCATAAAAGAGGCAAGAACGCAAATTGAGACACTAGAAGAGATAGCTGGGAAAATTGGACTAAAAATCTCGTTCGAAAAGACCAAAATCATGGTCAGGGATCCTCTCTGCGTTGATCACATATCAATTTTTAACACTAAAGTAGAACTGGTGAAAAAATTCAAGTATCTGGGGGAAACAATAACACACAACAATAACGAGAAAATCAACTGGAAAGAAAGAACTGACAAACTGAAGAAGTCTCTATTCACAACTCAAAACATATACAATAAGAGATGCTTATCAACAAAAACCAAAATCAGACATTACCAAACGGTGATTCTCCCGGAAATACAATACGCATGCGAGACAATCTCCGGACCTTACAAAATAGGAGAGATAGAAGCAATAGAAAAATTAGAAAGAAGGATAATAAGAAAGTGTATAAACAAGAAGAACCTAGTGGAAGGTCAATGGAGAATAATCCCAAACGAAACCGTCTATAAAACAATCACTCCACTAACAGAATTCTTCAGAAGGAAAAGGATATCATTCCTGGGACACATATTGAGAACGGAAGACACTAGACTAGCTAAACGACTGATCGACTTTTACTGGAATAAAAAAATCAAGTCAAACTGGGTGAGAGAAGTGCAGAAGGACATGGAAGAACTAGGAATCTTGAAGGAGGATCTCGTAACAAAATCACAGAAATACAGCGAATGGGTAAAAACAAACACAATAACACTCACGCACAAACCAAGACCAAGACGAAATGTGGTGTATTCAGAGGAGGAAAGAAGACGAAGATCGGAACGGCTAAAAAAAATATGGGCTAAAAAGAAAGAAGAGACAGCCAAACAAATGAAACAGCTAAGGACGACTACAAGTTTTGAACTAAAGTGATCCAATAGGGTCGTAAAAGCAATAAATAAATAAATAAATTGGATATATATGAAATTATTTGTTTTTTGGAACAATAATTTTAACACAAAACTCATTTCTTATGTACAAATAATACAATACTTTTAGTATAACTTACATAAATTGGTTAGTGATGGTCCAAAAACAATTATAATAAATAAACATTTAAAATAATTAAAAAAATAAAATTGAGAAAAACGTAAACTAGCCTACAAAATATACTTATTTAATGGAACATGAGGAAATGTTATTTTTATAAAAAGACTATGCATTAAATATATTTTTGATAAAACACATAAAATGGCAAGTAATCTATAACATAATATTCTTATTAAGTGATCATTTCAAAATTATTTCAAAGTGCCAGGACTGTTTTCTGGCACTTCTTCATCACTTTCATATATTTCTTGGTCTAATATTTGTTCCTAATGCAATCTGACTTTAATTCAACCATATTTTAACATTGAAACATATAAGTAATTTCAATAACTTTAAATAAAAGAAAGGTTGTACACTCAACCACCGACCACTTTCATTTTCATGTAGACTGAAGCTACTTTGGACTTATGGTACTCTAAATGATTCATCTCCCTGTTAGTGTGTTCATCGCTGATTGAGAACAGCACTTTCTGAGCTGAAATATCGGTGATTGTATATTTCAGAGACTAAACAAATCAATCACTACACTGGTACACCTGCTGTTCCATGCAAGTGGAAATAGCTATTAGGAGTGGTAAAACCGTTGTATCAAACGAGTGCTGTGGACGCGTACACATATTAATTATGACTTCTAGAGCAAGATGGCGATGGTACACCTGTTGTACCTAACGAGAGCCAATGAAAGTTTTCGTAATTTTCATATAAGTGCAAAGGGTTAATATTTTTTTAACATTAAATCAAATTGAAGTTTTAAAATAATTATGTATAGAGAGTAAATTCATTTAAGAGAAAATAATCTCCACAGTCAATTTTGTGGTAACTGGGGCACCGATAGTTATTTTTAATTCAACATAAAACAGAAATATGGTTTCTATGCTCAAGAAATTACCATGTGAATTATTGAAAACATCTAATCTAGTTGAAGCTTTCTTTAGTCTTTTATTTAGCTTTCTCAATTACAAGGTTTTGTGGTTATAACATGTAGGAATTCCGTAAAGTCTTGGCTGTTTGTCAGTTTTCTACCTTAACATGTGCATAGTGTAGATGAATATAAGTTATAATATATTGTATGTTCTACGTTGTACTTAACAATTCTTTTGTGTATAAAGCATATGAATAATGTGGATGATCTGTGAAAATCTCAGGCTCATGATAAAATTTTGTCTTTAAATTAATTTTGGTATCTTGTTGGAACGCTGGTTGAACAAAACTGAGTATTGACACTATTGCCAATCTCATTTGCAATTAATTAAATTAGGACATAAGTATAAATCTTAAAATTTCATCTCTAAAAGTGTTTTTGTTTTAGATTAACCCTTTTAGAACCGTACCAAATTTACATTTTTTTGAGGGTACCATTTTTTAAGATAAGTAAATAAGACCTTGGATTACCAAAAAAAACTGACCAATGTAATTTTTCTAACCTTTTACCAAATAATTCATAAATCCTCTAAAAATAGTTATATTCTCAATGTCATGGACGTTTTTTGATTGCATATCATATGAGCTGTTAGAAGAAAATAAGAATGTTGTTTATGTATATATAAATGATTCAATTTTGAAAAAAATATAAAATTAATTTTTTTACTCTAATAACAACACAAATATAAATATTTTACCCATGTGAAACCTTTTCTCACTTTTGCCACTGTATTGTTTTATAAAAGTACCAAATTTTATGGAGTTTGATCCAATAATAAAGAAATATAGAGCAAAAATGTAAAATGTTGTAATTCAATATTTTGTTGAGATATATTCGTACACACATTTAAACACTTAATAGTTTATGGAATAATACAGACCTAAATATCAATTAAAAACACTACAACAGTACAATCATTACAACCAAAACACATATGTAAACAAATCCATGCTCAAAAAACTAACTAGATTGGTTCTATATGATGAGTTAGACGGCATGAAAATAGCTGGAGATAAACACTGTTATTTATTTTGGCATTTATTTGCATTATGTCAACTGCCAAATGATGATAAATAATATAAATCTATTGTATATTATGTTTTGTGCAGAGATAACTCCATTTTATATAATCAATTAGGCACAAAATATTGACACAATAACGAGCAGGAGACAAATCGACTTCAACGTCCTTTTTGCATGGTCACATGGCGCAACAGATTACCTGCTCCATTTTTAAAGGGTTAACATGAAAATATTTATCTTAACTCATAGGTTTAAGCGGCCAGTGTCATTACTTAAAACGAAAGCTAAAGAGATTGATTGTATCAAGGTAATATTTACATCACCAAACCTTTCGCCCATATGGTGATGCTGCATCCTCAGTGGTATCTCTGAGACACCACTAAGGATGCAACGTCTCAGTATAGACAAAACGTTTGGTGATGTAAATATTGTTCATAACATCTTGACCCGATTGTTATTTTAAGCTTAAGTTTTAAATGGAAATATGTAGTTCACATTTTACCTTCATCATTCCCAGCCAGAATAGAAAAAGAGACCCAGCCATTAGGTGTATTCGGGTCATCTGCATCAGTAGCTTTCAGAGAGTAAACTGTTTCTCCTGGTTCATGAAATTCAGTTATCATTACACATGACTCTGGGAGTGTGTTGAAAACAGGCGGTTCATCATTCACATCTAGTATTGTTACCCTAAAAATAAATTGATTCATGATTGAAATATTGGACTAGTTCATTGTTAGCACTTTATTTTACACAAAAAGTATAAAAAATGCTTTAAAGGTAAGGTCAACAATGAATATTTATCGTACAAGTGCTCACTAGTTATTATTGGAGATAATTTAATAGTAGCTAACTTAATTATTTGCCATAACTGACAGTAGGGGATTAATTTGCAGAATTTACCGACTGCAACAGTCATTTAAAGGATACTTTAACATTATTTAAAGGACAACTGTCAACATTTCTTGTTGAGCATACTACTGTTAGGTATTAATATGCTAACTCAAATTATAACTTTTTTTAATTTTACATTTTGTTATTCATTAAATAAAGATGTACTCTCTCTTTCTTTAGTTATCTGTTTAGAATATTTTTTGATCCTTACACATATTTTTGGACCAATGATATTAATTGATTTTATAACCTTGAAATAATATGAAATTTGTTTATTTCAATTTGGACAGTATCAATTCAAATAAGTAGATTATAATAATAACCTTACTTTTTACATGTTATTTAGTGCCTGTTGTCTAGGTTAGAGTAATTTTTACGTCTAATTGTAAACAATTTGAAAAATAAAAAGTATTTTATATTTGTATGTATATTTTCATTCACAAAATTTAATCAGTATCATTTGCAAAGATGTTTCTGGCATCGAAGTGTTATTAAATTTTGAAATTTAGATTCTAAGTAGATTTAACTATGTTGATCCCATATAAGTTCAAACAATTCCATTTTTACATTAAATATGGGTAGATTTAAAGGGGTCAAAAATCACAGTTTTCATTAGAATAATATAAAGTATGAACTAACCAGCATAGAAGTAATTTTGTTTCAATGGTCATTTAACAAAGAACGCTAATTTTGAAGTATATATAATATATATTGCAGAGATAGGACATCAGCAAACTTACCTTAGAAGACAAGTTCACTAACACCCAAGTAGTAGTAACATACACAAAAGAATAACATAATCACATGAATTTTCAGTGCCAGTGGTTCAGTGTCTGGTGTATACACAAAAAAAAAGCTCTTAGAATTATAACTGATTCTCAGTCACTTGAGCACTGTAGGCCTCTGTTGCCACAGGAATCCTTACCGTAGTAAATTTGTATATATTTGAAGTGTTAGTTTTAGTTAAAACTAACTTGCATAACTATAACGTAACCTGCCCACCCATACACGTACAGTGGTATTGACCCACCTGCCCACCCATACACGTACAGTGGTATTGACCCACCTGCCCACCCATACACGTACAGTGGTATTGACCCACCCGCCCACCCATACACGTACAGTGGTATTGACCTACTAGAACTATGACACATGACCATAATACAAGAAACTGTAATAAACTAGAACGAAATAGATGTAAATTAACAAAAACCTTGAAATATCACTCATCTTTAGGCTTAAAAATGTTTAACAATTTGCCTGCAATTTGCAAAGAAATGTCCTGTAAAACTTTCTCAGATAAACTGTGTAATTGGTTGAAGAAACATCCATTCTATAACATTAAGGAATTTTTCGATCGTGTTATACAAGAAAATGACTTTGTTTGATCTTTCAAATGATGCACCAGTAGAGTCTATTTTGTATAATTTTTGTAGGGCCTAACCAAATGTGAAAGTTACCTTTAATTAAATCTCTATTTGACGAAATCTATTGATATTATGTAAATATCTGAATGATCAATAAATGTCTTATGTCTTAAGGTAAGTTTGCTGATGTCCTATCTCTCCAATATACTAATTCCTGGCCTAGTGCCCTTTAACCTAACCTAAAGTATATATATTTCATATTGTTTTTTATAGGAAGAAAAATATATTGTAACGTAATTAAATTATTAATCAAGGATTTATGTGAAAATATCTTTTTAATCCCTCAAAATGTCATGATATGAAACTTTTAATAATTTGATTATGTATGTTTTACGAGCATATAAAGTGTTATAGTTAATGAATCAGCATGAAGTCCTCTACAATTTATAATTGTTGCTGTGCAGTTTAAAAGTCCAAACTATGCGTTTCGATTCATGAAGTAAATCGATATTTTTATTTTTTTAGTCTGGATGATTTTGTGCTCCAAAGTTACAGTTGTATTAAACATAAGATTCCCTAAAAATTTTCAACGCAAAGTATTTATCTATTTATTATACTTCATTTATACATGAGCTCTTAACTCTTAATGTAAAAAAGTACCTAGTTTTACAATCATTGAAAAAATTTTTACAAAAGCTTATAGTATTAGACACTGAAAAATGAACCTTAAAATCATAAAAGTGTATTTACCAATTTGTTTATGGAATCAACTACAAATACTCCAAGGATCATATTAATATGAACTCTATATGATAATTCTCATGCAGGCTGATAGATGCTATTGTCAGCTGACCTTGTCAAGACATGTCTGCTTTGTCTATAACTTAGCACACTACTGGAATTAAAATATTTTACATTCTCAAACCTCTAGTAAAAGGCGCAACATGAGGTTTGTGTGTTTACCTCAAAATGAGCTTAACTAGTTCAATAACGCATATAATAGTTAAGTATACAGCTGAAAACTGTATGTTTTTGTTGTAATTGTTCAAACTCATCTACAAATTGAACTGAATTGGTTTACACTTATTGACATACACGTTAAAAGTTAAACGTGTTTTAACTTAACATTAAGTGAGCAACTAAAAAGTTACATTAAGTCAAAAAAAACTAAGATACCTTAAGGCAAAACTTACTCCCTATACAGATTACATAGCATGTTTGGCCATAGATTGGTAGTGTTATGCTAAATTAGACCTTAATAAATGCTCTTTTTATCTATCTTTGTGTGTCATCGAAGTACCCAGAATGGGTAGAACAATGTACATGGTTTTACAAAGTAAAATGGCCAGCTTGAGTGTTAGTAAAATTACTCCAACAAATGTTCTTTGCTCACCCCACTTGTTTGAATGCATTTCTGCTCTCTCCACTTGAATATCCAAACTGGTAGTTGTCCCAAGCTTCAATAATCAGCATGTATGAGCTCTGTGCTTCTCTGTCCAATCGATCAGAGACATTCAAAATTCCTGTCTCAGGATTTATTTGAAATTTTCCCTGCAAGAATTTTTATGTCATTTACAGTTCTGGTGATGAAAATAAATGCTGATTGCAAAACCAATTTATTTCACAGTAAAACAAGTTTCTAAAACACCCATCTTAAAATTGCATTTACAGTGGCGTTAGTACATGCAAACACCACCTTTGAAATTTCCAAAATTCACCCATTTCATTAAAAAATCTATACTGTTATTATTTTAGAAATCAACAATCAGTTTGGTCTAATAAAAATTTAATTTGCAACTAGAAATAAAAAATATGTTTCAAACTATTAATACTGAATTAATTTTAAACAAAACAAAATAACTTTAATATGCTCATGCTTTTTAACGTGTTTGTTAGGATGCAGTTATATATTAATTGGTTTGTTCTAAATTTATACTAAATTTTTTAGCCCCTTTCGTTTTACATTTTCATAGACAAGGTTTTATGGATTTCTAATTTGTCAATACTGTACAGTTATAAATAAACAGTCTTATATATACAAAATCTAAAAATTTTAATCTTAAACAATCAAGAAAAACACATCATCTCTAATATGGCAATAAGACAAAAACTATAATACGGGTTGAAATATTTTGCAATTATTTTTCATAGTAGATGAATATCTAAGAAACAAGAATATAATTGTTTTTTTCAGCGGTAAAGTTACGGAAATGGCGGAAAACAGAAAAATAGTTTTTCCTTAAACATAGTGATCTGTGTACTCAAATTATGCAGAAATTGTCCTGAATACTAAAAATATGACAAGGTCTTTGCAATTGAACCATTAACAAGCACGTTAGTGCCTTAGGATATGGCTAGGTTGAGTCTTTCATAACATCTCTTATCCAAATATTGATTTTATTGCTTACCAAAGAAGACATTCTGTCAAGGAGGAATGTAATTTTATTGTTTACCAAAGAAGAAATTCTGTCAAGGAGGTATGTAATTTTATTGCTTACCAAAGAAGAAATTCTGTCAAGGAGGTATGTAATTGTATTGCTTACCAAAGAAGAAATTCTGTCAAGGAGGTATGTATTTTATTGCTTACCAAAGAAGAAATTCTGTCAAGGAGGTATGTAATTTTATTGCTTACCAAAGAAGAAATTCTGTCAAGGAGGCATGTAATTTTATTGCTTACCAAAGAAGAAATTCTGTCAAGAAGGTATGTAATTTTATTGCGTACCAAAGAAGAAATTCTGTCAAGGAGGTAAACTTACCTTAAAAGACAAGTTCACTAACATCAGAGTAGTAGTCACAAACACAAAATACACAAAATCTCACAAATTTTCAACACCACTGGCATTTTCTTCAGGTGAGTAGAGGGAGAGAGAGAGAGACACTGAAATTTCAGTGTCTCTCTCTCTCTCCCTCTACTCACCTGAAGAAAATATGTTAGTGAACTTGTCTTTTAAGGTAAGTTTGCTGATGTCCTATCTCTCTAATATACTAATTCCTGGCCTAGTGCCCTTTAACCTAACCTAAAATTGTCAAGGAGGTATGTAATTTTATTGCTTACCAAAGAAGAAATTCTGTCAAGGAGGTATGTAATTTTTCCATAATCTCCTGAGTCAGCATCTTTTGCTTCAATCTTAACTACTTCAGCTCCTGTAAAATTTTAAAAAAATCACTCTTACTTTAGTTAGGTATGACTCTCATTATAATAATAGATACGTATGAAATAACCGAGCATATTATAAACAATAACCATAGGTCGCAGAGGTCTCAATCTAATTAATGGCTTAGCGGCTCATGCTTCGGTCTGCTTCGTGCAAGTTCCAAGGTTTGAATCCCTAACTGACGTAACAGGCAAAATTTAACTTTTTGAATATGAATAAAATTCAAACACAAATCTGAAGTTCCACTCTATAGTTTGTGAAAAGTTCTGTTGTGTTTTGAAAAAATCTTGTTAGGTTGTTATTTCCTGATGACTCTCCAAGCTAGTATTCTGGCAGACAAGGTAAAAAGACTCCTTCAAAGTGCAGAGACTTAGACATCAGGGAGCCTGGTGGATGCTGGTGTGTAAATTGTCCATGCTTTGTTTTGTAAGCTTGTAACTCAATTTTATGAGTTTTCCGGGACATGCCTCCAAACTAGTATTTCTGGGGACAATGCAAACAGATGCTCTCTCCAAACATAATTACCATATTGCTTTCTAACTCATATACATAGATATAGGAAGTTTTTCACTTCCTATATAGACAAATCACCACTCATTTATTATCTATTAATTAAAAGTTGGTCAGCTTATTTATTACTTCCCATTGTTTATTTTATCCTTCAAAAATCTTGTAGTAATTATATAACTATAATATTAAAATGACAAAAAATGATATTTAATTAATTTACATAACAGAGCCAAGCACTGACATCTACTTCATATTTACCTATTGGCGTGTCTTCCCTAAGAGTAATGTTAGTAACGTTGCCGATGAAATATGGATTGTTGTCATTCTCATCAATAACTTGCACAAACACGTCAACGAAGGAAGACCGAGGTGGAATCCCCGAGTCTGTAGCTCGAACTGTCATGTTAAGCCAAGGTGTCTGCTCATGGTCTATTTTGTTTGCAACAACAATTTCTCCTGTTTGTTGATCGAGATGAACAAGTTCGGTAATTTTTTTGTCGCCTACACAAAACATCAAAACGTAATGTTACAAATAATATATCTCAACAGTTAACGTTAAAGTAAAAGAACAACAATTATTTATTGTTTATAATTAAATACAAATAGAGAATAAGTGTATGTCTCTCATTTTCAATCAAGCACCAGAATATATTATGTAAAATTATATTGTCTTACCACATTAAAACTCAAATGAAAAAACAAGAATGTTATTCAAATTTTGTTGTATAAGTATTTACGTATTAAATCAAATTGTAATCCTATAAACCATTTATTATGAGAACCCAATCAATTAATTATTATAATTTTAGAACTTAGGCTTAAACGGCCGGTGTCATAACTAGAATCTATATTTTCCAGTGACATGTTGTATCAAGGTGCTATCTACACTATTTACAAGATAAGACAACCAGATGTTTCGCCCATGCTCGTCAGTGACCAGTTCCCACCCACTACTTATTATTATAGCTGGAAGGTCATTCACTGATCTCAGTCCTACCAATGAGGATGGGCAGAACATCTGGTTATCTTTTAAATAGTGTGGATAGCATCTTGATGCGGTTGTCACTGGAAAATATATAGTCTAATTATATTTTATATCTAAAGTTAAGTATAGTAAAATAATTTTTCTAAATTTTTAATTATTATACGAGGGGTATCCAAAAAGTAAGTTTCCATTAATTATGAAAAAGTTAAAAAGACTCAAAAAATAACTGAAACACATTTATTCAACTTTTTACATCATACCTTATTTTTCTACATAGTTACCATCCCTTTCTTAACACTCTTGGTATCTAGGAAGTAGTTTTTTTATTCCAGCATCACAAAATTCACCCGCCAAATTTTTAAGCCAAGTATCCACCTCATTTTGAAGGTCATCGCTGTTGGCAAATCGCCGACCGCCAAGGTGTCTTTTGAGCTCCGGAAACAGATGAAAATCGCTAGGCGCAAGATCTGGTGAGTATGGAGGATGACCAAAAACATCCCACTTAAATTTCCTCAAAAGTTCCATTGTTGCACGAGCAGCGTGTGGTCGGGCGTTATCGTGAATAAGCAGAACCGTGCGCGACAAAAGTCCGCGCCGTTTATTCTGTATTGCCCGCCGAAGTCTGGTGAGAACTTCACAATACCTTTCTGCATTTATGGTTTCGCCACGAGGAAGATAGTCAATCAATAACACTCCACGGCAGTCCCAAAAAACTGTAGCCATTACCTTTCCTGCTGACTCAAAAACTTTGGCTTTTTGAGGAGCTGCCTCTCCTTTTTTTTGCCACACCATACTCTGGCGTTTGGTTTCTGGAGTTGAGTGGTGAATCCATGTTTCATCACCAGTGACTATTCTACTGAAAAGGTTTTCATCTTCATCGTCAAACAATCGCAAGAAAGACTGGGCAGCAGCCATTCGTTGTTGTTTATGGGCATCGCTCAATAAGCGAGGCACCCATCTTGCATACACTTTTGCAAGCTGAAGATCTTCTGTCATGATATTGTGCACAGATGACCGGCTAACTTCAAAACTTGACGGCAGTTTACCCATAATTTCATCGAGAGTCACTCGCTTATCATTGTCAATAACTGCTCGTACAGCATTAATGACGTCTGGTTGCCGAGAACTGGCCGGTCGGCCATTACGCTCATCGTCATGAACATTTTCTCTTCCTTCCAAAAACATTGCACGCCAACGACGGACCATCTGAACGGACATAACATGTTCACCATACACTTGACACAACTGACGATGAATTTCAACGGCAGTTACGTTTTTGGCGGTCAAGAAACGAATAACACTACGGACTTCGCAACTGGCGGCAGAACGCAGTGGAGTCTCCATAATGTTTGGGCAGCACCTGACTGAGCAGCGTGACAATGCGCCAGTGACCGGCGCACCTGTTGCCAACCGAACCGCGCTAAATATCCCCGCCCACAGCTGCACGCTGTGTTACGCACGCGTCTTTTTACAGGACAGGGAAACTTACTTTTTGGATACCCCTCGTACTTTCATTTGATAATCTCACCTTCTAGCGAATATGTAATAGTTCTGTTCTTGTCAGCATCATCAGCCACAACATTTACTATGGGGACTCCCAGCTGGCTATTTTCAGTGATGAATCGTCGATAAAAAGATTTCCTGAACATCGGGTTGTTGTCGTTTTCATCTTCAATTACAATGGTTAACATGCCTTCAATAAAACAAAATAATATAATTTTAATAAAATCAAGTGTTTTTTTGTACAACATAGGCATATCCATCCATATCACTCTTAAATATAATAAAGCTATGTTTTTTAATTTGATAACTTCTAATATTTTTAATTTTTTTCCATCACATTTTTACAGTAAGCCAACGGTTTAGTTGGTGACTTGAGATAGCACACAAAAACGATTATGCAGTTCAGACATCTCAAATAATGAATTATATATATTGCTATTAACATGTTCATTGTGGGACCAATATCAATAAAACCAGCCCCCCATGCTGAAAAACTATACTATGTCACTAACACAAACAAGTAATATAATTAACACAACAAGAAAAAAAAAAAAACTTTACAGATGTCGGATATTGGAACCACGCTAAATTTAACATTAGAGGCACCTAAACGACATTAAAACATTCTGTCCTGAACTGATCCACACTGATAATTTTTTTTCTGGATAATGTGGTTGACACAGTACTGGGCCATGTGCAACCCAGAACTGGGCCACCCGCAGTGAACGTGTTAATGCGCTTTGGCTTTAATTGAATAAAGAAAAAGTGTAAAAAGGAAATTTTGGGTACATCCTATTTATAATGCAACACAAATTTAAATGTACAATCAAAAAAATGTATGATCATAATTGAAACAAATAATGTTTACAATTGATTTTTAAAATCACATACCTGTTGTGATCTGTTTTCCATTAACTGATGCCATATCTTCAACTCGGATGGCAAGACGAATAACTTCTACCCGTTCACGGTCCAAGAGCTTCACAACTCTCAATAGACCATCAACTGGGTTCAGCTCAAATGCTGATAAGAAATCAAACTCAGATGGCTTAATTATAGTTCCTTCTTCACTTCTTGCCTCACAAGCTTCTCTGTCTATGGAATATTTCAAAGATGGTTTTTCATCTAGATCAGTTGCCACTATACGATGAACAAATTGACCCACCTGGAACAAATTTTCTTTTTGTAATTAAAGATGTTTCTCTAAGATCTATTTAAGGGCCAATTTTCTATGCAGAAAAATAATCTCTGTAAAAAGTTTGTTTGATTCATAAATTAATTAAGAATTTTTGTGTTGGAGTTGAAGATTAACTAAAAAAATAAAACACTGAGTAATCTTTCTATTCATTGTGCAGAACCAAAAAAGACATAAATTTGCACTTCATTGTATATCCTGTGAAGGTACTGCAGTAGTCGTAGATGATGTTAAACACCTAAAACTATGTAAAAATTGTAAATACCATTTAAATCAATTTTTTTCTCTTCTTCAAGAATACTAATGTAAATATGATTAACACTTTATCAAAACAATTAAAAGTGTTATAGCAAAATTTGTTACTACATTGACAAATTTGCATTGGTTTGGGAAACATTTTACAATTTTTCTACTTTAATTTTGTTAAGCATCTTCATAAATACATCCATTATAGTTTAAATATTTATATTTGGTTATAGAAAATATATTAAGAAAGATTAGAGTCAACAATGTTGAAAATGAAATAAATTAAAAAAAGTTCACAAATTATAGGGGATACAAAACTTAAAGAAGATATTAAATATTTTTATTTTGTATAAACGCATTTATAAAAAAGTAAACTGAACTTTGTTTCTAAATTTATCACAGGATGCAAGACCAAAGAATATGATTAGGAAAAATATACATTCAAGAAAAAGTAAATTTATATAAAAATTAAATGTGTGTATTGAAATAAATGTACTGAGTAAAGTAATCTTATACAATTAAATAAAATGTATTCATTTATTCATCATAAAAAAGACTTATAAAAGTAATATTTGATATGGATTCATATATTTGTGCTTAGCTTCAGCACATTTTGATTTATGCTTGTTATATTTTTACAAATGAATCAACTTTACAGTCTAATAAAATCATATAAGGTGAAGGTTTATAAATCAGTATAAAATACTGCACACACTTTTGTTCTATCATAAAATAAATTTTAAGGAAAATATGACTTTTCAACAATTCTATTTTATATGTCCTTAAGTTTTTTAGTAAGTATCTTAAAATCAACTAAAAATGTCTTGCAAGCTCTTTAAAGTTTATTTGGAGTTGAAATATTGAATTATTCTTCATGATGCCAGTGAAGGAAAGGTGTAACAGTACCTTTGTGTTCTCCAGAACACGGACAGTCCCAGGATCCACAAGTATCGGCGGCTTGTTGTTTACATCCTGTATCTCTATCTCCACCTGCGTCGTTGCTGTCATCTGATGTTTACCGATACCTCCATCCAAGGCCACCACCACCAGACTATAGTGAGTGGTTCTCGGGTCAGTGCCATCTGGGTCTAGGCTAGCTCCGTTCGCTACACTCAATATTCCTGACGACAGGTCTATTACAAACTTGTCTCCAGCCCCTGATTGAATGCGATAGACTACCTCGTTGTTGGGAGCAGATGCATCATCATCTGATGCTTTTACCTGTAAAAATAATCAGTTAAGTTTTTTAAAAAATAGTTATTACAGAAAAGAAAGCAACTGAGGTTCCATCCAATAATACTCTGAATGGGTGTCAAGTAGTTAGTTATTCAGTTTGCTACACAGATGGCAGGGTCAGTACCATTATCAGTCTCTCTCTTAATTGCCTGCAAATCCTGAGGGACTGACAAGCTGCTGGTCCTGCTATCACATGGCAAACTGGAGGAATAACTACTCGATCGACACACTAACTTGACTTACATTAACACTCTATTAGATGTGTTCTTTGTTTCTTCTTCTCTGTGTTAGCTACTAAACTCTTTCATAAAGAAACCATGCGAAGGTTAGTAAAAAAAGACATTCACAGAAAAATATGGTGTAGCAAAAAATAATAAAAAAACTAATACTGTGTAATGCATGGTACACCCAGTTATTTATAGAAATTTCATAAAAATCTACAATCTGTAAGTGATTTTCTCACAAAATCACTATTCTAAACTAAAATTACTATTGTAACAAAAACTAATGTATTATATTAATTGATAAAATAAAAATATGCCTAAAATCATTGATTTGAATAACTGTTACAATTAATAGTTCTAGAAAGATACTAACTTGTAAAACGGTTGTTCCTCCCTTGAGATCTTCTGGAATTGACTGCTCGTAGAGTTGATGTTCAAAGTGTGGTTCGTTGTCATTGACGTCTTGTACGTACACAGTGAGTGAGACCTCAGAGTAGAGGGAGGGAGTTCCTAGATCCTGAGCTCTCAGGACGAGGTGTACGTTCCTCACACTGGCCTCCAGAGGTCCACCTTGACTCCTGGCCAACTTCTCAAAGTCAATGTGAGACGATGGACGGACCAAGCCCAAACTGGGGTCTACAGTGAAGTTTGCCACTGAAGCATCCCACTCTACGATGCTGTAGTGGACCTGACTGTTCATTGTTCCTGAAAATAATATTTTGATACAGTACGATATTATTACCAATTGAATAAAAGCATATTATTTCCTAATAGTAATTGGCATTGCGGAAAGATGCTTGTAAACAGCAAAATGGCCTACACATTAATTGTTTTTGGTACCTGTGAAACCATGATACATTATCTCTCCTACAACAACATTTCACAAACATAGCTATTTATAGGACAGAATAACAAATTAATTGTACCCTGAGATTATTTTACAAGACAGCTAACAGTATTAAAAATTAAATTTATGTTAGATAAATTATTAAAAGTGCTGAGATAATATTTCACTACGCTTAAATTAATAATATTTGACTGTTGAATTATTAATGTGAATGCTACAAAAATAATTGTATACTCAACAAATTACAAGATAAAATTAACTTGTGACCTAATGACATAACCTTCAATTAGTTGGACAAGCACAAACCTGCAGTGTTTCATTTTAAGTGGTCCTAATCATTAAATAAAAATTAATACAAAACAAATATGAATTAGCAAAAGTATGATTATAAACCAAGTTATGAAAATTATGTCTACAGGGTGAATGGTACGTGGTATTTAAAAATTTAAGGTCTTAAACTACATGCTTGTGGCTACTTAAAAATGCAAATTTCAGTTTTATATGCCAAATGGTTAGTGTGGTATGTTCAAATTAAGATTTCTTTTTAAATCGTGGGCCTAACCATAAAAAAGCTTTATTACTTACTCAAAAAATCATATTTTTTTAACTGTGACACCATTTTTGAAATCTACATTAAATTTTCAACAAGAATAATGAGCTAGTAAGATGCGTAAATTAAGGTTGGTATTTAAAATTATGCGTTAAAGTAAAAAAATCATATTTTTGTAAAGTTTTAAACAAAGTTTTACGCATAGTTACTAAATTATGGTAACGGACATAATGTGTCAAACCATACAGAAAACTGCGTAATTTAATGTTCTTTTCAATGGTATAATTGTGAATTTACTTATTTTGTTTCGTCATCGAAAAAATTAGGTGAAACTGAATTAAAACACAGTTTGCAGAAAACTTGAAGCTTTGACTATTTATTAGAAGAAAGATTATAATACTTTGATTTGTCATAATATTAAGACATACTAATTACATTCATAAAAATAATTGAAAAAAAGTCAACTTAAAAGAATAAGATCTACAAATATTGTTCAAACTGCCTTCCTCCATTTTCGATGCAGGCCCGTGCTCTCTTGCGCATTTGTTGAACTGTCACTTTTGTAGAGACTTCTTGGCGCACTACTTCAGCAGCCGCAGTTATTCTCTCCCTCAGTTCTTGTTCTGTGTTGATAGGTGCAGAATAGACTTTTTGTTTCATCCATCCCCATACACAGAAATCAATGGGACTAAGGTCCGGCGATCTAGCTGGCCACGGTCCCACCCCGTCCAATCTATGTAGGATAATTGAGTGTCAACCAGTGACGCACTTCTGCGGTGAAATGCAGTGCAGCTCCATCTTGTTGGAAAATGAGACTGTCTCTTTTTTCTTGGTTGAGATGGTCTAGCAGCAAAGGGAGACTGTGCTGTAAAAAGTCCAAAAAGCGTTCCCGGTTAAGGTTTCCCTCGAAAAAATGTGGGCCAGTAAGCGTTTCACCTACTACCCCAACCCATACCATAATGTGAAATCTCCTTTGAAAAGATCGTTCTTTAGTTGCTCTTGGGTTATCTTCCGCCCACATGTGCATATTATGTGTATTAAAGATTCCTTGTCTTGTAAATATGGCCTCATCTGTCCAAAGGATCTTTTTGAAGAAATAATACTGCTCAATATCGCTATTGAGCAACCATCTACAGAACTGAACACAAGAAGCAAAGTCTTGAGCTTCAAGTGCTTGTACAGGCGTGAAGTGGTATGGATGAAACTTGTTTCTATGAAGAATATCCAACACTTTCCACTGTGAAACATTTAGTTGAGCCGCAATTGCCCTACTACTACTCTCTGGGTTTTCTTGAAAGGTATTTAGAATCAATTCTTCAACACCTACATCATAATTAACTGGACCTACCTCAGAAGACTTTCTTTAAACTTTTCCACTAACCTCTGGTGAAGTCTAGTGAACATCTGTGGGCTGGGAGCTTTTCGATCTGGGTACCTTAAACTGTACTCTCTTTGCGCAGCAAGTGCATTGCCGTTGCAAAATCCATAAACAAAATGCATTTCTGCATATTCTCTTGTAGTGAACTCCATGATGCTACAGAACTGAATAGCTTATACACAGACCCGGTCTAAAGTGTAAACAGATAATGGATTCCGGTTTTCCTCGTGATAAGGTTGTTTTAAAAGAAACTAACTTTTGTTAAACTAAGCAGGTAGTGGAATTTCCCAATCATTAAGGACAACAGACAAAACTATTGATAAGGTTGGGGTGTATGACGGGTCTAAGAATTGTGATAAAAGCCCATTCGTCCCTGATTTACATGTGTTTTTAATCACATAACGTTATTTGAATGTCCAGTCCTAGTTGCTGGCTAGTAAGATAGTCTTACAATTTTTTAATCACTCTTTGTTTCTTTCTATTCAAATAATAATAAAAAATGGAACATTGTACGATAATACAAACAAAAGCATATCACTGGAAATAACATTAAATTATGCAGTTTTCTGTATAGCTTGACACATTATATCCGTTACCATAATTTAGTAACTACGCGTTTTTGCTTTAGTAACTACACATTTTTTGCTTTAAAGCATAATTTTAAGTACCAACCTTAATTAATGCAGGCTACTAGCTCATTATTCTTGTTAACAATTTAATGTAGATTTCAAAAATAGTGTCATAGTTTAAAAAATATGATCTTTTGAGTAAGTAATAAAGCTTTTTTATGTTTAGGTGCACGATTTAAAAAGAAATCTTAATTTGAACATACCACACTAACCATTTGGCATATAAAACTGAAATTTGTGTATTTAAGTAGCCGCAAGCATGTAGTTTAAGCACTTAAATTTTTAAACACCACGTACCATTCACCCTGTATAAATGTTTACTTTCAACACATCTCTTTTAACATTGTTAGAAAACTGCAGAAAAGAAAGTAAAAGTCTCTTACCATTGAGATCTAGATCCCTCGCTTCGACAATTATAGGCGAATCAAAGTCTGACTGGTTTTCTTGGAGACGTGCCTCATATTTGTTATGAACAAACTGTGGCATATTGTCATTCACATCTTCAATGTTAAGAATAAGTTGGACAGAATTCCTGAAAGAAAGAAATGTGATATGAAAGATTCCAAAATTATTATAGCCAATCACATTTTGAGAAGTAAAATTCTGTCTAACTTAAAGCTACTCATTTTATAATTTTGAAAAGAACATTTTTTATTTTAAACCTGAACTTATTCAACCTAGCTGATCACAGATTATTTATATTATTGCAAGAAATGTTGAAACTTCCATAATTCTGTAGGGAAACTCCAAAAACAATTGTTCAAGAATAAAACAGTTTTAGTTTTTTCTTAAAATGTACACTATACCATTCCGTCATTAATTACTAGATT
>JAQJVL010007312.1:0-24577 GCA_035578905.1 Stictocephala bisonia | reverse complement strand
CTGGTGTTTTTTTTGGGAGAAAATAATAGACCTTTCGTGAATTAAGGGGGGGGGGGGATTTTTCAGTGAGTGTTTTTTTCGGGTTTGACTTACTTCCACCTCCAAGTATTTAACTTACGCAACTGTTTGTGATCAACTTTAACAGCCACATAACCTAACATAACTCGACAACCTAACCTAACCTTACCTAACTGATATTGCAATAAAAAAAATAGTGTTAGTGAAGTATCGGTAAAAGTAGTAAAAGAGAATTAACACAATATGTCCACAATTTTTAATATAAATACATGGTGGGGGAAGAGTTGTTCACGGTCTCACTTCCAACCCTCAGTGAATCTCAGTCACAACAGGTCATCAGCAGGTCGTTTCCTAAGTGGCCTATCTAAATATAAATGGATGTAACATAACAAAATCTCTTTTATTTACATAACCTTAATTGAAATTATTTTTTACAAATACAACAACCATTATTTAGGTATAATATAAATTAGAATAAATAACTGCAATAGGCTTGCCAGTGTTAGTGTTTAGTATTCTTAAGTTAGCATAAGTATATATATATCTATTATTTTTAATTGTCTTCAATGTATGTTATATTCTCTGTATGTTGGTACTACTTGGACAATATGGCATGGAGGTTAGAAGGTTTCCCCCTCTCTCTTATTGTAAAACCGCGCCAAACCCCCTCTCCCCTTGCCGCGAAAGACAGACACAGTCAGTGCTTTCCAAACTCTCGTCCCATGCACGTGCTATTGTGGTGTGCGGACTTCAAGATAGTGTGTGTGTGACTATCCTTGTGTCTTCGGAATCACTCATCTACCAGAACTTCTCTCTTCTCATCGTGCTCGCCCCGGGGTCATCACACAGCGGTGGACTACCCAACCGACAACCAGCCAAGTGGGTTATATTTTCACCTTACATCAGCTCAAGGTACTGTCTGCTTTCTATCTCTATATATATCTACCGTCTTATCTCTTCCCCTCACCGTCTTAATCGGTATATATTAAGTGGTCCTTCGTCCCCTATGTATTTGTTGTGTAATCTATAATTAATGTGATAAAGTCTCATTCTCTCACGGTTCCTAAACATGGTCCTTACGAGACGGATGAATTGACACAGTTCTGTGGACAAAACAGTTCAAATCGATCTCACAACCTCTCAACAATCTTTTAAAAAACTCTCTCATAAAGGTTTATGTGTGAACTTTGCCTCAATAACTCTCGAACTCGATATTTGTCTATATTTGCTAATCAGTGAAAGTAATTGCCCGCGAATTTGGCTGCACGTGGTGTTTCCCATTGTGATATTTCCCGCGTGTTCACCTCCTCACCATTCTAGCCTTCACTGCCAGTGCCATTACGATCAAAGCTGCACTAGGCAGCACAGCTGACATCTGTCAAACGACAACTGTCACTTCCCATTGTTATTGTTTATGTGAATTATTTACATTTGATTGTTTGATGTTTAACTCAGCTAGCTTAGACTTTCTATGATTATTTAAGAATGTTATAATGTATTTTATTGTGTTTAAATTGATTTCTTTATTTTAACGAAAGTTAACGTAAAAACTTGTACCTTTTGCGACACTTATTTATATATTACGTTTTTTGGATTCTCTTGTTTTCAAATATTATTAAACATATTCAAATAATTATATGAAATACTTAAAACTTTCTCTCACTGTAATAAAAAGGAGTTTTTGTTTATTTTAAAAAAATTTAGCTGAAACAAAACTTGTATTTTGTTTGAAATATTTTGTTTACATATGACATAGGGCCCTTCAATAAGCTGTGTTTTGTATAGTTATAGATTTACTGCTCTCTCCCTCTGGTTGTATACATTGTTAACACTCAAAGCTAACAAGTTAATAATACTGTAGATATTTTTCTTATATTAGGATTTAAATTAAAACTTATTGTTTTACACCCGTCATTTTTTGGCAGTAGGTTAATTTTGTTTTGTGCCATTACAATTGATACCTCTTGTCGTAATAGTTCATTATTTTGACACCTCAAGTCTCCTGACTCAAGTGATTGTAAATTGCTACATGACTAGTGTAATTTATTTTTATTGTTGTATTGTAGTCTCTGTAATCACAGTCAACTTGTCCTCAGGTGAATATTTTTAATTATTATTCACACATCACGTCTCCCGACGCCATTGTCTTTTGTTGTTGCATAAAAATATTTTATTGTATTTTTTTTATTCTTAATTTTAGGTTTTGCACTGTGTTTACATATGATACCATAGGCCTACTCTATGTTCGTTGGCTATATGACCCCTACGCCTCAGCGACCTCAATACTATTTGGTGGACTTCTCTCACTCTGTGGATTGTAATTTGTCTTTTATTGATTTAAAGTAACTCAGTTTTTTACATCTCTGAAGATGGCTCCCAAAGTTGGAGAATTTACCTCTGCTATCTACACCCGGTCCACGTTATTGACCAAAACTCGGTTTACTAAACTGAAGACCGCTGTTGATGAGCTAGCCCAGACTGGCAAACCGCTTACTCCCGTCCAACTAAAGCAACTTGCTGCCTATGCCAATGAAATCAGGAAAAAAAAGGCTGAGTTTGAAAACCACCTCCAAAGGGCTTTGTTTATCGAAAATGATCCTATCCCTGATGATACTTTGTCACGTGATCAGAACGACATAGAGTCTTTGTTCTCTTTCATCTCCGCAACCATTGAAGTATTATTACCTCCCGAAGTGCCTAACACACCCTCTGCTGTGGCTGATGCTTCAGCCACCTCTCAACCCCCTGTTTCTCATGTCCACCTGCCCCAACTCGATTTGCAGAAATTTTCTGGTGATCCCCTCACGTGGACCAGTTTCATCAATTTATTTGACACTACAATACACAGAAACGCTTCCCTTTCGAGCGTGATGAAATTCCAATACCTTCTAAGCGTGCTAAGTAACGAGCCGCTTAATCTGGTAAAAAGCCTAAATCTCACAGCGGCCAACTACCTGGTGGCATATAACCTACTGAGAGAACGTTACCACAACTCGAGAAGACTGCAATCTCTCCACCTCAACCAGCTGTTGGATTTACCCAACATAACCGCCACCTCTCTCAAGGGATTGCGCTCATTTGTGAATCTCTTTACGGAACATTCCCAAGCTTTAAATGCCTTGGAATGCAACGTCACCGATGACAATCCACTTTTATCTGCACTCCTGTTGCGCAAGATGGATAATGATCTGCACAAAAAACTTGAAGGGTTTCGCACCTATTCCGATGAAGAAGCCTCTTCACGCTCGTTACCTGGCGTAACAGATATTATCAAATTTCTGAATTTGGAATGTTCGCAAACTGAGGATGCTAACCTTCACAGCACCTCTCACTCAAAGCCCGCGCACTCAAACCTCAAGGCCTTCGCGCCTAAAAAGGTGCACTTCCGCGCTAGTGATGTCAGTATGGTCACTGCACATTCTAACCCCTCTCAACCTCCCTCTGCCGCTTCTCAAGGCAAGCCCACCATGGCATTATGTTTTGCTTGTAACTCAAGCGGACATAAAATTTACGCTTGTGCAGCTTTCCGTGAAAAATCTCCTCATGATCGTCAGCGCATGGTAAAAGACCATAGGCGTTGTATTTCCTGTTTGGGAAACCATGACTTAAAGGAATGCCGCTCTCAAGGCACCTGTCAAACTTGTAATAAAAGGCATCACACTTTATTACATTTTCCCACTTCTCAGGGCAAACAGGCTAATTATAGCGCCCCTCCTCAAAGCAATAAGCCTCCTCAACTCGCCGCTCCAATTAAGGAGATAGCCACTCATGAAGCAACACCTCACACCTCGATGACAATGACTGCTCAGGGTCACACCAACTCGCATATGTGGCACTCTACCGTCTTATTAGGCACAGCCTTAATAAAACTCACCTCTTCTCATGGTACAACTCATGTGTTCCGGGCTCTGATCGACTGCGGTTCAATGACGGATTTGATCACAGAACGAGCCGCACAGCTTTTAGGCGCACGTCGGTTTAAATCCGAAGTTCAACTCACAGGGCTTGGTAACCACATTACCAAAAATAAAGGTCAAACTCTTCTCAACATTGAGACACTCTCCGGCCTATCCATCGCTTCACAACACCCCATGCTGATCCTGGATCACCTGACCACGGATCTCCCTCGAGTTCCCATCGCCCCGGAGGTCTTTCGTCTCACCAGGGGCTACGTCCTTGCCGACCCTACCTTCCACCTGCCAGGCAGTGTTGATGTCGTCCTGGGTGGTGCCTTATTCCCAAGACTATTCACTCATGAGAGTCATGAACTCGGACCCGGCCTACCTCACCTCTTCGGAACTCACTTTGGATATGTTGTCATGGGCTCCGCACCTTGTGACGCCTCTGCTTATCCCGCTTCACACCTCGTGACGCTTCATTCGGCATGTGACTCAGCGGACCTTCACTCCTCATTACAACGCTTCTGGACACAGGAAGAACTCCCTAACTCTACTCGGAAGTCTCAAGAAGAAGAAGCTTGTGATCAACACTTCGCAGCCACTCACAGCCGGACTGAAGACGGAAGATATGTTGTCCAACTGCCATTCAAGTCTGACCACCCTCCTATTGGTCACTCACGTGAAATAGCCACGAAGCGACTGTCTTCCCTGGAAAGGAAATTCCAGCTCCAACCTCAACTACGTGATCTCTATGTACAATACATGAGAGATGGCGAAGCCGCTGGCCACATGACTAAAGTTCATGACTTTGAAGAAAATCTCCCTCACAACTTTCTACCACACCATGGTATACTTAAGATCAAAGGTGACACCTCAAAACTGCGAGTTGTCTACGATGCCAGCTGCAAAACGAGCAGTGGCCACTCCCTCAATGACACTCTATTAGTAGGACCCAAATTGCAAACCAACATCAGCGACGTTTTGCTGAAATTCCGGACACACAACATTGTGTTCACGTGCGATATTCGTCAGATGTATCTGCAAATTTTAGTCCAACCTTCGGATCAGCTATTTCAGCTAGTTTTATGGCGGGAACAGCCCTCAGACCCTCTCTCTATTTTCAAGCTGACCCGAGTCACTTTCGGAGTCAATTGCTCGCCTTTTTTGGCCATTCGGACCTTGCATCAACTGGAAAGGACGAAGGCCGCCCCTTTCCTGAGGCCGCCCAGGTTCTGGCCACCGATACCTATATTGACGACATAGTGTCGGGAGCAGACACCTTGGACGAAGCCAAGAAGCTTCAAGAGGATCTCATCAAGCTTTTGAAACTTGGACATTTTGAGCTCCGAAAATGGACCTCCAACTCCCCCGAACTGCTTCAGGCACTGCCCGAGGATCATCGGGACACCCCTGTCTTCTTGGAAAACCACAATGAACCTCACCTCACCATCCTGGGTCTTCGCTGGTCACCGGAGACGGATGCCTTCACTTATGACTTTAATGTCCCCCCATCTCTCCCTACGAAACGACACGTGCTCAGCACCATTGCCAGAATCTACGACCCTTGTGGTCACCTCGCACCTTGCACCATTCTAGCAAAATGCTACATGCAACTACTCTGGACTCAAGGTTTGCAGTGGGACGAACCCCTGACTCCTGATCTCCAAGCGAAGTGGGCCACCTTCGTGTCCACTCTCTCATCTCTCTCTTCGGTCTCCATACCCCGGGCTCTCCGGCTCTCTGCCGCTCTCAGTATCGAAGTACACGGTTTCTGCGACGCCTCCGAAGCTGGGTTTGCCGCCGTCCTATATCTCCGCTGCCAGCTCGCCAACGATGAAATTCTAGTACGTCAAGTCTTCGCCAAGACACGTGTAGCGCCACTTAAGCGAGTGACCCTTCCTCGTCTTGAGTTGTGTGCTGCTCATCTCCTAGCACAGCTGACTGCCCACTGCTGTACTATTTTTGAAGAACATCTCTCCCTCCAAAAATGTTTTCTCTGGTGCGACTCAACGGTAGCTCTGACCTGGCTGCAGACTCCCTCGTATAGGCTAAAAACCTATGTGGCAAATCGCTCAGACTCAAGAACTCATACCTCCTTCAAGCTGGCGTTATATTCCCAGCAAGGAAAACCCAGCAGATTGTGCCTCGCGAGGAATCCTCGCCTCGGAACTGGTGGAACACCCTCTCTGGTGGACTGGACCACCATGGCTCTTCATGCCACCTTCTCATTGGCCTGACGCCACTCTTCACCCCGATACTGACACGGATATCTCAGCTTCAGAAGAGATGAAGACCACTCCCTTGGTTGTCCTCACCTCCGCTCACCAAGCTGAATGGGATCTCCTGTCCGCCTATTCCTCATGGAATAAACTCGTGCGCATCGTAGCACTCTTGCTGCGCTTCATTGGCAATTGTCGTAAATCGGCCCACCACGGTCCTCTCTCTCCCTCCGAGCTCAACATAGCTCGACTCAAGATTTTTAAACTCGTCCAGGACTCGTCGTTTGCTGAGGACATCTCTTCTCTTCAACGTCAGCGGGACTGCACTACCAGACTCCAACGCCTAAAGCCTTTTCTCGACGCTGATGGACTTCTGCGCGTAGGCGGCCGACTTAGCCGCACCTCACTCTCCTCTGAAGTCCGTCACCCTGTGCTTCTGCCAAAGAAACACCATATTGTGGACCGGCTCGTGGATCATTGCCACACTACTCACCTCCACTCTGGACCTCAGCTCACACAAGCCCTCCTCTCTCAGTCTGTTTGGATTTTATGTGCCCGAAGTGTGATTCGTTCACGAATTTTTAAATGTGTGACCTGTTTTAAAAATAAACCTCGCAGCGTAACACCCCTGATGGGTGACCTACCCCCCTCCAGAGTGACCCCTGCTCGACCATTTTCGTCTACCGGCATGGACTACTGTGGACCCTTCATGAACAAAATGTTGACCCTTCGCTCTATCAAGCACGTAAAAGTGTATTTGTGTATTTTTGTTTGTATGGTGACCAAGGCCGTACACCTCGAAGTTGTCACGGACCTCACTACAGACGGTTTCATAGCCGCCCTAACCCGTTTTGTTTCTCGCCGCGGTCTGTGTACAGATCTCTACAGCGACTGTGGTACAAACTTCATCGGTGCCGATGCCACGCTTCGTCGCCTCATCGACACTCAAGTCAACTCTACCTCTGCTCAAGAAGTGATACATCGCTTCACCGCCCCTCGTGGAATCAGCTTCCATTTTAACCCCCCCGCTGCTCCCCATCAAGGGGGATTATGGGAAAGTGCAGTGAAGTCGGCAAAATACCATTTAAAACGTGTGATGGGAGACACCATTTTAACCCTTCCCGAGTTTATAACTCTGTCAACTCAAGTGGAGGCGATGCTTAACTCTAGGCCTCTCACGCCTCTCTCAAGCGATCCCTCTGATCTGACCGCTTTGACTCCCGGTCATTTTTTGATCGGCACCACCCTGGCCGCTGTCCCTGAACGCAACGTCAGTGAAGTGCCCCTCAACCGCCTGAAACATTGGCAACTGACACAATCTTTGCACCAGCGGATTTGGCAACGTTGGAGCCTGGAATATATCCACATGCTACAACAGCGCTCAAAATGGACCAGCTCCAAGAATAACATCAAGATTGGTGACCTCGTGCTTGTGCACGCCCCCTCTGCACCCCTCACTTGGCCTCTTGCTCGAGTGAAGGGTACTCACCCTGGCAAGGACGGCATCGTCCGTGTCGTGGACCTCAAGACGGCCACCGGACATCTCACGCGTCCAGTCGTCAAGATCTTCCCTCTGCCCCTGAAATAAGTGACTGAGTGTCCGCCCCCATGTACTATATTTTTTCTCTTATGTGTTCAATGTTTTGTTGAAGCCTGCAATGCTTCAAGGGGGCCGGAATGTTTAGTATTCTTAAGTTAGCATAAGTATATATATATCTATTATTTTTAATTGTCTTCAATGTATGTTATATTCTCTGTATGTTGTACTACTTGGACAATATGGCATGGAGGTTAGAAGGTTTCCCCCTCTCCCTTATTGTAAAACCGCGCCAAACCCCCTCTCCCCTTGCCGCGAAAAACAGACACAGTCAGTGCTTTCCAAACTCTCGTCCCATGCACGTGCTATTGTGGTGTGCGGACTTCAAGATAGTGTGTGTGTGACTATCCTTGTGTCTTCGGAATCACTCATCTACCAGAACTTCTCTCTTCTCATCGTGCTCGCCCCGGGGTCATCACACAGCGGTGGACTACCCAACCGACAACCAGCCAAGTGGGTTATATTTTCACCTTACATCAGCTCAAGGTACTGTCTGCTTTCTATCTCTATATATATCTACCGTCTTATCTCTTCCCCTCACCGTCTTAATCGGTATATATTAAGTGGTCCTTCGTCCCCTATGTATTTGTTGTGTAATCTATAATTAATGTGATAAAGTCTCATTCTCTCACGGTTCCTAAACAGTTAGACGGTATATTTTTGTAACATACCGTACTGAAAGTGATATCAATATAGTAAATATCCATTTACTTTTCTTTTTTTAATTGCCTAAGAATAATTCATTTTAAAAATTAGTCTATATCAATTTACTGTAGTGGTTTTTAAAATAACTGACCACCTTTAATTCTAGTAATCACGTTAACAAATAATTTATTATTTATTTATTTATTTTTAATTTTATTTATATATTTTTTAATTATTTATTTATATTATTTTTGTCACAAAATAAAACCACGCAATTAGCCATTCTTAAATATATCATAACATTTTTGAGACTTTTTGAAAGCAGTAATACAATCCGGTATTACAATAACTCAATAGAACCACCTTCCGTTGTTAACACATTAGTCTTGAGTCGATACAAATTCCGGAAAGATAGGTGATTAAATTTATAATGAAGTAGCTGTTCTATACATGGCTAAACTAATTGCAAATGATTGCAGCTACTACAGTTTGTGAAAAATAGTCAAACGTATTTTTGTTTATCAAATAGCTATATATGTATATACTTGACTGAATTAAATTTAAAAAAACTAAATTGATATAAAAATTTAGATATCACTGCACAAGTATAGTGGTTGGATGGGTTAGAGGGTGGTTCAGTACGTTCTTTACATGTTCGTGTGGCCGGGTGGGTCAATATCACTATTTATTTATTAATTTCCAACGGTACATCACCATTTATACAAAAGAAAACAAACGGTGTACAATATATAACTATAAAAACATGATAATAAATCCATAACCAGTGTATATACTACCAATAATAAACGATAAATAATACTGCTTAATTAATAATAATTTCAATAATAATTGATTGTTTGCCAAGCATTGCAATCATATGGTAAAAGCACAAGATAAACCAAGGCATAAATAAATACTAAGAAAGAAATAAAATACAACAGTGCACCCTGAGAAACAATGAATTAGCAAGCTAATTAACAATAATAACATCTTCATGAGAGCAACAGCAAACTAAATCATAGAATATATAAATAACTCAACAGACTAGTAATAATATTAATACATACCAATACAAGAACAACACAATAACATTACAAATATCTAGATTTTGATATGACATACTAGGATGTAAAATGCACATAGAATTAGGAATAACAGGAAAAATATGAGTCAGGCTGAACACAACACTTAGTAATCCTCTTCTTGAAAGACAGGAATGTTTCGAAAAAGAAATCAATCCTTGACAAAAGTCATTACTATTAGTATACACAGCTGGGTGAAAAAGCCAATATAGCTGTACATAATTGAGAGGGTGGTTGGGTCAATATTTTTTCTGCGTGTATTCGTGGCCGGGTAGGTCAATGTCACCGTTCGTGTGTGTAATGGTGGACGGAATAGTCAATGTCTCTGTACAGACCGCGCGGGAAAGGTCGGCCTCGAGCCCACCAAGTGTTGATAGGCTGGGGATGGGTGGAGGGCCCGATATGCCTACAGTCTTAAAACATTCGCCGCTGCCAGACTTTCCCAACCAACGAGTCTTTCCCCTTCTTGCTTCTAAAATAAGATGAGTTAAATTTTCCCACGGACACACCTTCATTACGTTTCTATATTGCGAGCAATATGTTTGCTCGTGGATTATGAATGTTTAGAATTCTTAATACATTTATTTATTAGTCTACATTTAATAAGATTTACAATAAAATTTAAAAATACGGAACTCATTAAAATTAGCCTGTGTTCTTTAAATCATTATTAGACATTTTGTAAATAATTACAGTCGAAGTTAATAATTTATAAGCATCGCTTGGTAACTAAGTCAATTTAATAAATTGTTGTCTCATACATTTCACTATAAATAGTTGCTTTAAATATAAATGTCAAAAAAAAAAAATGATTTCTTTTGAGCCATTTTAAACGAGAATTAAAATAATATTGATATGTATTTTAACGGAACGGGAAATCGCATAAATATTTTTCTTAGTGACAATAAGAAGTATGTAGTGCATAGGTCCTTTATTTCAATTAAAGTTACTAACAGATTTATAATTTTTATGACATATTTAGTTGTTTTAATTGATATACGTTTTAATATTCAAAATTTCAAACACTTAACATATTTAGTATTTTTTCACTTTAAATAGTGGTTTAATTATGAAAAAGCACAATGCAAATACTCCATAAACGCGTAAAAAATCGCCCTTTACGATCTACCAGTGACCACCTCGCTCAGAGTCGATGTTTTTATTTGACTAGCAGGCCAGCCAGGAGGCCGGACCTTTAGCGCGCGTACTGTACGGGAATGGTTGGCTGGGTGGGTACCAATGTATGTAGAGCGGGTTGGTCAATACCAGCAAACATGCATGGGAGAGGCCCACCCACTACCACGATAAGTGTATATCTACTTATAACGCTCTGCCTAAGGACCTATTAACCACAAGTACAAAATGTATTTGATTAAAACATTTTTATAATATTTTTCGTGAATGAATAGATAACAAATATATAAGTAGTAATTAGTGCAAATCGAATAAATTAAATATTGTTTTAAATATTTTATTTTGTATCAGATTAATATTTAATGTTATATTAGTCATTGATAATACTTTATCCGAGTATATTTCGTAATAAATTGCTATATGTTCTACGCATTTAAACCATAAAAATACAAAATGTAATGTTTGCTTAACTAATTTAATTTATCCAACCCTAAGGGCTGGGGGTCATGCCGTGAAGTTTCGTACAAGATTATTATAATGCCTATAAAAACATATTAACTTTTGGTTGGTTATACTTTTTATCTGATTTCGATGCAAGACTGCCCAACAATATTCTTAACTTAAAAAAAATTATTATTTACAATTAAATGATAGTCAATAATAAGAGTAAGAATAGTGTCTGTGATGGGATTCTAAAATAATAACAAATAAAACTACTACAAAATATAAAACTTGATTGTATTTTATAAATTAGTAGAAGGGAAACGGCGGCTCTAGGCCTAACGTGTTTCCATAAATTCTTTGTAACACTTGCAAAGCCACCCAGTCGTCGATTGTGGTTGAAACAGTTAACACCTAAAAACTGAAAGTATTTGAATTACCTGGGACTTGTCGTTCATGTTAGCCGTAAACAGTAGAGCGCATTTTAATGAAAGTGTGATAGAGTACGAGTATCGGACTCGTGCACCTTTTACATCGACAACTTTTCAATCGGATAATGAGATGCGTATTCCTCAACAGCAATTATGGTTCACCTACCCTTTTGAAAGCTATTTACAAGTTTAAGGAAAAACAACAAAAGCGGATGGAAAAACCGAACAAGAGACGCTAAGGCTTGTCAACAACGCAGTGAATATAACGATATTATATATGAAATTAGGGGGGTGATTGTGGATCGAGCAAAGAATATCGGTATAACATCCACCTTTAAAATTTAGTTTTTTTACGCCTAATGATGAGAAGAGGCTGACGAATGCCAGTTGGTTTGGAAAAGAGTCATTTGGTGCTAAAAAAACTTTTCGTTTTGTGTTCACTTAAAGTTACTGATGGGCTTTTTCGAGGATTACAGACGGATCATTGTCAACCAGAAACCAGAATTGATTCTGCTACTGTCTTCAAATGTTAAAAACACCTTGTACAAAGAGGTCGCTACTAATGACTGTAAACTGATAATCGATAAGATCTACTGGTGGGTTCCTTACGGCAAAGTGTCTGATGAGGTAAAACTGTCATTACAACGGGTGTTGGAACAGGATATTTTGTTGGAGATGCCTTTCAAGTCTTGGGAGTTGCACACATTTCCCAAAATTCCCACAAGTAACAGTCTTGGACAATCAAAACTTCTTCGCAGTTGGAGAAACCTCGTTACGTCATTCTTACGTTCCAAACTGCAAGGAAAAATGAATTGACAGTAGACACTAGTATCTTTCACATGTGCTTACTTACGGATGTAAAACTCTTTCTTAATTCTCAGTACTATCCGTACGATAATTTTCGTGGTGACGACGCTCGTTGTATGACCGTATGTAAAGTTCAAGTCTTCTTACTACGTGACATATTCACCCAGGCTCATCATGAATAGTAGAAACTTCGAATCTTGTCCGATTTTCGTAATCGACTCTTCCAAACAGTCAGAGAGTCTAAAGTCTGGACCGGTAGATGTTCGATTTGAATTTGAGGTTTCTTTTGCGTTTCCCAAGGAAACCATGGCCTACTGTCTGATCGTCCATGACGCTATTGTTGAGTACAGCCAACTTACCGGAACTATCAATAGAGTTCACTAGTATCGCTCCACGTATCTATAATAAGTGGCACTAACCACACGCCTTTCTCAGTCACTGCTTAGCCATCATGGGATCAACTTCTACTGCTCCAGTTACTGACGTCTCTCTGGTGGAGTTTCCATTAGCGGACAAGGAAACTGCACCTCCACAACAGGATCTGACAGCCTTCCTGAAGGTAATGTATAACGCAAATTTGCTTTGTTCAAAGTTCTTTACTGTGGTCTCTTTAAAGAGTTTGATTTTCACGTATGCGTTTTGTTTCACAAAATAGGAAATCGGAAATATGTTCTGATGGATCGTGTTGAATTTATTGAATTTGAAAAAGATTACCTATGCCTTGAGCAAGAAGAGTGAGAAAAGGAATTTTAAACTTTTGAAGTTTACAAGGAAACAATAAAAAAGAATGCGTTTTGTAAATAGTAATACTGGGAGGTAGCAAATTTGTTATGGATTGGCTACCACTGTAGCTTGCGATGGTTGAGGCAAGTTACAATAAGCGGACGTTATTGCGGCTAGTGGGACTAGGCCTACTGGGGACACCCACTATGATAAAAAGCACGCCGATACCCTACCCCTTGGGTGGTGTGGAACACGGGTCGAAGAAAATATAAGATCAAATGCATTACGACTGTGTCTTTTAGTTTTTCATGACATCATTTGTCAAATGCTTCAACGCTGTCACATCAGCGCGTTATGACAAGCTTTCATATTTGACTCTTAATGTGAAATACACTATTAAAGGTATTGCACGCGTAAATACGAGGTTCGGTGATAGTCTGGTGGCTACGTTGATTGATCGACATATCGTGGAAGATATTAGAGTGTTCTTACCAAAACGAGATATCAACGCATTGAAACAAGGAGAAACGATTTCTGGAAAATTGGTTCTCATCGTGGGATCAAGGTTGTCTGTTTACATAGTAGAGGTACATATTCTGCTGTCTGAGAGTTTCACTTCCACCTTCTCCTAACACTTTGTGTGGTTTTTCAAAGTTTCTTTATTGTTACAGAAAGATGGCGTATTGCTGCAAGAGGTTTAAATGCTTTCTAGCACCTGAAGATCAATTGGATGGCTCGGCGTGTCGTGTCTGCAGAGAATTTTCACTCTGCCGTTGTAGACATCGTTCAGTTAAAGAGTAAGAAGGAAAAGAGAATCGCGTTAAAAGACATTGTATTTGTTTAATGTTTACAATCTGTATCTTGTTCGTAAGTTACATGATTTATACATTTTACTACAGGCACTTGAAATAAACGTGACTCTATGGAAGGTAGCAATTTTATTTTTATTTTATTTACTTGCTACATTACAGGTTGAACCCAATTACAATGAAAGCAGTACTACTAAATATAAAGTGTCCATTGTGGGTCTTCATGAAAAATACAAAAACCATAAACTATAATCAAATTAACAGTATGAAATAAATAAAGTAACAGCAAACACAACAATCAAATAAGTTAATTCAGGAAATTAAACTAAGCTACTTGTTAACAAATTCATGCCTCAAGCAAAAATATATATATGCATCTAAAATAACAATATAGACAAATTGAATAGATAAAAAGCCAATACAAAAAATAATTCAATTATACCAGAATAACAATAACATTAATGTGGTAACAATAATCATAACAATAATCAATGTGGCTACTAACGTAATAAGCGATGGTTGGGGCTTATTACAATGCTTTGTTTCTCCGCACTACAGGAGTATTTGGTCAAGACCTGTTGGAGCCTCTAAGTTTACTCTTAGAAAAAAAAAATATCAAAGAGTGACCTCTGAGTTAGTAGAGGAGGTTGACGTTCCTTCAAAGACTTTATTCACTAACATTCTACTGACTATACAATGTAAGTAGTCTTGTGTTGCATAACATTTGCATGTACAAGGAGAGTTAACTCAAGGTCAGGTGTCTAAGCGCCAGGTTTGCATATTATCGTTTATTATGTAATACTTTCATGTCTATACAAGCAGAGTATTCTAAAGGTCAGGTATCTAAACGACAGGTGTGTCTCAAGGTCATGCGAAAAGGCAGACCTTGCCTGATTATTTACGATAGTTATGTATTAACAATTAAGTAAAGGGAAGTCAATAATTATGCCGTCACCCTCCTAGGAGAGTAGCCAGAAGGTAGTCAAAAAATGCCCCCATCCTCCTCGGAGGGCAGCCAAAACCGAAAGTTGCCGAAGACATCCGAGCCGGCGCTCGGATGACCACCGAGACGAAACTCGCCTTTGGGGAGTCGCAGAACCGGCGTTTTAATACAACTAATATTAAATATAATTTAATGAACTGATTAGTAATAATAACATAGCAAAAATCATTTAAATAAAAAATAATAACATCGGTTCAGAGCTCACTACCACAAACATAACTTAGGTTTACCTAACATAACCAAACAAACCTAGCCTAACCTAACCAAACCTAAAATAACAAAAGTTAACCTATCATAACCTAAACAAACCTAAAATAACCTAACTAAAGTAGTAATTGTGAATTAACGGAAAAGGTCCTCCAGTTCTACACGTGGTATTTAGTTTTATGTTATTCTGATATTTAGTTTTAAACTTTATTACTATATACTATTGTTTGCTTTATAAGACCTGTTTATTACCCTTATTACTAATATAATTGCACTATTTTCCTACAAGGATATTTATATGTTATTTATAGCACGCTATACACATAGTTCATCCATTTTATACCATATTGTTTCAATGTTACATACAGTCGTCATTCCGTTCCTCCCCACCTGCACCATACATTAAAAAAAAAAATAAATAAATAATAAAATTACGTAATTCAGAGAATAATACGTAATTTCAGCTGATCATCTTATTGAAAGATACTCAAGGAAAACCAATCAAAAGGTAAGGATAAGATCAAAAGGAAATTGACCTTTTGTGGCCTGGTTTTAATACGGCTTCCTCTAAGACATCCTGCCTTTAGTTTTAAAGAAAACTTCCTTAAATGAATTGGTTTTGGATTGAAATTCATTAACGTTTAAGGAGATAATATTTTTTCATATCACTTTAAATTTACAGTTACTCGAGGAGTACTAAATATGTTTTCGAAAAGTATGAAGTGCTTTTTAAGTTAATCATCTATGCAAAATTACTTACACAGTGCCATAGCAAAAAATACATTTGAAAGAGGAGCAATAGCATATATCAATTGTAATCTGTAATTTTTAAAAGTTATTTAAACAGTCAATTTATAAGATTCAAGGTAAGTTAATCTGTTTGAATTTTATTAAAAATATAAGATATTTTCCAAATACAATTAATTATATTTAACAAATTATTTAAAAACTATGGCTTTACTTAAGTATACAAGATCGATAAAAAAATGTGGAAACACTTTCACAAATCTTGAACTTCTTCTCTTGTAAAAGTGTAATATTATACATCATCATGATTACAAAAAACACAATTTTTGATGCAATTACAGACATTTCATCTTTTCAGGGGGACAGCCCACTGGGAGTTGAACAAAAATCTTCAAAGTCGATGGGCTAGGTCGAGTTTGGTATCAAATGAAAGGTCTATTCAAGATAAATTAACTAACTGAAACCGGACTTCAAAAAGTTTATCTTTTCCAGAGTAGCGTTCATTTGAATATGAAAGTAACAAATTTGAAAAATATTATTCCTCCGCTATTTAACAAAATTAAGTAAATTATTCTGATCAAAAATTATATTTTAAGGAACACAATTATTTAAGAAAAATCAAATTATCTATGGAAAAATAAACGTTGTTGTGATAGCGTGTTCAAATATTTTCCCAACTTTTAAAGGAGAATACTGTAATATTAAAAAAAGTTTTATATTTGAACCACAGGTAATGTAATGTTTCATTAGTTTCTAGCTTTACTTTCAAGTTTTCAATTCTAGAAGTTAGGTAACTTAGGTCGACTTAGCCGTGCAAACGGCAAACTCCCTTGCGGCTGTCACTTGGAATTACCTAATCATGGTGAAACGGTTCTCTCAGCTCCCTACTACAACATTCTGTTTATAATATGTGTTATTCAACAAACAAAATTAACTTCTCTACTTATTTTACAAGGACGTAAATCCATCGCAACACAAAATTTATTTTGCTAATGAAGTACAACGAAGAACAAATCTAAAAAATTTAAAACAAAATCATTGTTACATAATTTTATGTTATATAAATTGTTTCCAGAATATAGTGAATTTGTCAGATGTAAAGTGTATGTATATTAACATTTTAAATAAGTACTAAGATCTTATAATACATTTTAGTTCTATTTTATCCAAAAGTCTGCCCAATACTAACGAAGAATATACTTGAAAGGTTATTTTAAACATGTATAGTCCTATTGAAACAACAACTGTAAGATGCTACTGCCATATTCCCTACTATAGTGCACAGCCATTATGGTAAATTTACGTAAGTTATAGATGGTTTTGAGAAATTTTGTAAGGTATGTTTTAGTTATGCCTATCAATGGCATAAAACCTTAAAACAGGTAATCTCTACTATACGTTATAAGTCTACAGTAAATCAGCATAAATTGGATAACTCTGTATTAGAGGTGTTTATACAAAGTAATAGGCCAGCTGATCTGCAAATTAGTTTAGTACTACAATCAACCTTTGGCTTTAATAGATCCAAGCTTTATTAAGGTTTCTAAATACGAATCGTATCATTTTGTTGTTTAGTTGTTGACTTATATTTAAATTTTCAAAAACTTAGCTTAATTTTAATAAACTTCATAAAATGTATATAATACACTACTTAAACTAGCAAATTTTAAATGAAATTGTCGAATTTTATAACGTATTATCGAAAAACAATGAAGTACACTGCACCTTCTTGCGTGAAGCGTTGAGAAAATAAACCAACATTTCAACATTTATTCTACAGTATAATATTGTTTGCAGTATTTTTCATGAATAGGATTACATTTGTAATGTAACCTACTAAAGATGATATACTTGTTCTTTACAGTTCGACATTTATTTTTAAAATTTCATAAACAGTAGGAAAAAGAAGCCCATATAAAAATTGAGAGACTACGGCCGAGGACTTTCTACCCAAGTTAGAGATGGCACATGTTCAACTCCTGTATTAGTATTACCAGTAATTTTCACCTTGTACTGGGCTGGTCCTCCCCCTTACTCTGGGTAAAGTAAGGTTAAAAAAGATACCAACCAGCCCCTACTATTTTTTCTAAAAAAACCAAACAAAAAGATCGGTAGAATGAATCACTATCATCTATCATTAACGTTGGTTCATCATTGTCAGTTCTTACCCACTGTAATATATCTGTAAATAAACATTGATGAATTTCAATAAAAAACCGATCCATTTAAGGAAGTTTTGTCTAAATCTAAAGGCAGGGAGGGATGTCTCAGAGGACGCCGTGTTAGGGCCTGGTTACAAAAGGTGAATTACGGCTTTGATCTCATCCTTGCCTTTTGATTGGTTTTCCTTGAGTATCTTTCAATCAGGTGATCAGCTGAAATTACGTATTATTCTCTGAATTACAGTGTTTTTTTTTTCATATCTACTAACAATAACATTTACAAGTTCAGGATTACATTATTGATATGTATGGGGCATGTTGGGAGCAACAGAATGACAACTGTGTATAACGTTAAAATAATATATCATAAATGGTGGGGCTTTGTAGAGAGTATTTAATAAATAAAATATAAATAACCTTGTAGGAAAATAGTGCAGTTATATTATTAATAAAATTATAAGATATCTTGTAAGAGCTAACACTATTTTGTGGAAAGAAAATCAGAGTATAGGAATACGGTTTAGGACTGAATATCAGAATAATATAAAACTAATAATTATGTAGAAATGGATAATGTGTACTTATTACTATGGTGAATAAAAACAAGTGTAAAACATATAAGAAAAAGTGACAAGAACCCGAAAGTAATAAAGTCTTATTAAACTTGTGTACTTTTTTAGTATTCATATAGTATTAATATAATCTAAAAACTTACAAATATACAAAATAGTATATTTTCCAAATATTGTCAATAGCTTAAGGAAACTATCACCGAGTGATTTAATAGTTTTCATATATATTGTTATATTTTATTACTTCTTTTATAAAACATTGTATCAACTTCTTGAACAATTTTAATTTTATTTTTATCACTTCATTTCAAATAATTTTTACTGAATACCAGAAACACAACTAGAATACATGAGACAAGACTGTTAACTTAATTTTTAATAGTTGAGCTAAATTCTTTGTCCACTATAGGCTAGCGTTCAACAGTGACTACTGAACAGGTATGCCCACACTCGTGCGCTTTTGGTTGCGCTAAGCGCATGCCTATCGTGGCACGTCAGTGATTGCCTTAGCGCAAGGGCCGCATGCCCGAACTGAGTCTGAAGTAGCAGTTTATTAATTTGCCTTAAAACTAAACATGCTGCACTAATTCCTCCTAACACAATACCGTTATTTCCTTCCATCTTGGAAAACGTAACTAAAGGTAACGAATGAGTGTGGAGAGGAAAATGGTATGCCTATAAGCGCATGCAGTATTTATAAATTAAAAATATTCTCATTCCTTAGACGTGTTTTTATCTCAAAATTTGAGCAAATCTAAAGAATTAATTAATGAAATAAGAAATCAAAAATATATCATTACAGAATATGGTGTCCAATAAAGGAAGAATATATAAAAGTTTGAGAGTCTAACACTCTAAAGGGATAATCCTCCCTCGTATTGTTCTGATAGTAGTTGTTGGTAGAAGGTCTTAGGGTGTTGGAATAAAATATACCTTTGCAAAAGTATTTTGTTACAGAAAAACATATTTCCTAAACAACTTCCTAGCAATACACATTATAAAAATGTTACTTAAAAGGTTTTTGCAAAAATATAAAATGTTTTTGCATGTATAATTATGTAAACATAGCCATTAGAAAAATAGTTGTAATCTCTATCAAATAAATTTGAACATATCATATATAAAGACAAATGTACTAAATGACGATGGTCGGCTTGGTGGTTCAGTGGCTAGGGCTATTTTCAGGTCCAAGGTTCGAATACCAAACAAAACTAACGTTTAGTATTTTACTTGTTGAATAAAGTTCTCTCACAGTCCGGCAGGCCCATGTCATGTTAAGGTTCCTTCACGAAATTATGATAAATGTCCAACAATCCTTGTCTGTCTACCATCTCTTCTAACAAAACACATTCAGTAAGTAACTAGAGCGCCGTGAGGTCTTGAAAGTAGGCAACATGAGTGCAGTACCTAAATTGCATGTTCCCTAGTGGAAGGCGCTATCTAGTAACTGCATTATCGAAGCATATTGAAATATAGGTGAGTGGTTTTGTTTAAAATATCAAATCTTTGCCATTCCTGAACGTAAATGAGGCAATTAGTGTGAGTGAGTTGTTGTTTTTGACAATACCTTTTTTCCATCTAAGAAAGAGTAACACGTTAAAAAATAACTTTTACAATAAAATCCAAACATCTGGAATTATGTTAAATTAATTAGGTCTTAAGATTTGCTTTGGTTGAAAGTTGTACTTTTGAAGATCAATATTTCATGAAACATTAAAACGTGTATATTTTAAACTGGAGGTGAGCTCTAACCATGCTACTTCATCAAAGAGGATTTACTAGAGTTACTATTAGGAGTATAGTAGTGTCCTAGTTTTGTGGTACTAAAGAAGGTATAAAACATGCCGGAATTGTTATTGGGAGTTTAGTATTTATTACCTATTACAAACATTGGAATTTCAATTTTTTTTGGAATCAATTAGGTTTCCAAATAACCTTCAAATAATTTGTTAAAGGTACGTTAGGTGACAACATGTATTTTAATTAAAGTACGTTAATATAGCAATATTAATGCTAAGAAAAGAAAAATTTTATTCTTAGTAATTCATATCTTCACAAATAAATCAGAAATGAATGTTACATAGAGGGTTTATGTAACTCTATATTATATTATAATCCCATCGTAAAATCCATTTTTACAACCCTAAGCGTGCATGTATTTTGGCTTCACTCCCTCACGTCTCTATACTCTGTTATAGACACTATCTTGTAAGATGTGATACAATATTGGATGTGGATAGAATTAGGGTTGCACATATTGTCTAGAGAGAAGACGGTAAATTATTTCATTACTCTTCTTTTTTTTTCTTTAAGAATGGTTTTCTCAATTTAAACAGACACACTGTTAAAACAATCAATCAGGTGTTTTTGCTCAATGATGATAATATCTTCTGAACACAGCTTGTTTAGGAATCATTTGGTTGTTGGTAAATTGTAGGTAATGTTTAATCTATCAGCCTGCGCATCTTTGAAATTTTATATGTATAATTTACCATTAACCAGAACTGGATCTGAAATCCCAATAGTAAAAAAATCTTTACCTAATTATTACCGTGTATACAAGGCCAAGAGTACAATAAAATAATATTTTGCATTTTATTAATTTGTAAATTATTTCTATAATAAATTTATGTGGTGAACGTTAAGTTTATTGTTTACTTCCTTTATACTCTGTAGCATATAGCTAGAAAATATAATAAACATATTAAAAGAAACACTCCGTATAATATTGCACTAATTAATTTTCTCGAATACGATTACAATAATTTGTAATCTAACCAACCATAGAATATAAACTTATTTGTTGTTGTTAGGTATTTATTTTTAAAATATAACATATATAGTAGGAAAAAGAAGTCCATATCAAAATTGAGGGTCAGTGGCCGAGTGGTTTCAGGAGTCAGGACTTTGGAATTAAGTTAGTAATCACCTTTTACTGTTTTGGATCTCACATTAATCTCTCTGATAATTTCCCTATACAGATCAATGAGTAAAGTGAGGTTAAAAAGAGACCAATCGGAATAAAATATTTTCAAAAAAACCAAATAAAAACCTCTAGTTTGTATCACAATCATTTATCATGAACTTTGGTTCATTATTGTAAGGTCTTAAAATACGTATCTAAATGATACTAAAACAGTTGACATCTTTTAACTTTGATGAAGTAGATAAAATATTATAAATAATAGATTTAGACAAAATCTTCCTGCTTTCCAACTATTTTCAAGTACAAGAAGTGTATTAACTCCAAGTAATGTTTTAATTGACTTAATTGTATCATTTTATAAGAAAGACCTTTTCACTTCTTTAGATCATAATGAAGAATCACATAAAAGTTCTTTAGAACCAAGATTTCACTAACTCCTTCCGATAGGTTAGTGAATATTATAATGATTTTTTACAAATTAATCAAAGGTGTTTTAGTTCGTAGGCTTAACCAGCCGGTGTCATTACTGAAAACTAAAACTTATGGTAGTGACCACGTCAAGGTGATATTTACAACATTTACATCACATGTGATGTCAGAGATACCACTGAGGATGCCAGATCACATTATGGGTGACACGTTTGATGATGTAAATATTCTAAATAAGACCTTAATGCGGCCATTGCTGGTAGCTTTTGGTTTGAGTAATTAGTTAAAAGTTTTTATAGATTTTTACGGATTTTTCAAAAGTTTGTCATTAAAATGATATGTAATTTACTGACAAGAATTATGTTAGTTACTGTATTTAAGTGTGGACTCAGTTATTACATTATTTTTGTACATATATACAATATATGACTAAGCTTTCTGAACATACAAATAGACACGTCCTTAACTATTTTAAGGCCAGGCAAATATTAGAAGATGATACCACAAAAAGGCCTCCCGAGCTTCCTCAGCCAATGCATATCCTAAAAGTCCAGACTTAAAATAGTACTTTTTATACAAGATCGCATTATATTGTTTAACTCAGCTATTTATTGTTATAACTGCATGTTTTTTAATTATTTTTTTTTCTAGATAAGTACTCTACAATATACTATTGTTAAATATTTTCAAAACTAAATTATAATGTTTTATATAATACTGATTTAAACAAAAAATAAAAAGGAATTCATTTATTTGTTTTCTAAAATGCACACAAATTTTATTTGGTTGTAAAATGTATATTTAATCTAATAATGCACTTATTAGTGATAGAAAAAAGTTATTTCAAACTTCTATTTTGATAAACAACCAATTAAAAAAATTTTAAAACTGTATTTACATTTAGATATTTAAGTAGTAAAATGTGATTAATTGATTAAAATTACCTTTATATAATTATCCATATCTATAGTAATTTCGGCAAAAAGCACAGAAAATAAATGTTTAAACTATTTTATTTTGGAAACACGTTACAGTTGATGAAATATTGTTCCCAAAATTACTCCAATGCCATTTCATATTTCTAACAATGTCATAATTTGGGAGCAATATTTCATGTTACGAGTTTGCGTATGGTTTTACTTTTTTTTAATCTTATATAAAAATAAGGTCCTTAATAACCAATAAAATGTTGGTAAAAAATTCTTTGAAAATGTAGAGATTACATGAATATGACTCTAATAAATGCTATGGATAGATAACATTAATGATAAGTTTCTCTAGACTTGTCTGGGTAAAGTTTCCTCGTGAGTGTCTCGAACTTGATATTTAAGCGTCTGCTATCTCAACAAGAATATTGCAGTAATGTTTACAGTAGATATAATAGTAATATGGTTCACTTAGTCCAACTTTGCCAATTGAATCCCAAATCCCGTTCATGCAATCTCTGTGGCTATGAAACTGTGACAAGCCTTGTGCATTTCAATTGGGAAACTTTGTTAATACCTGGGCGTACTTTGAGGATTATAAACCCTTATTGACTTTAATGGATCCTCTTTAATGGAATTGTACTTATTAATACGGATTATGGCTTTAGCGTACTTACTTAGTTTTTTTTTTTTTTTATTTTTTAGAAACTATATCCCCAAATTCGTACAATTTTGTTGTATGAATGGAGTATCAAGGTGGAGGCTGAATTTAGCTTTATTGTTTAGGCACCATTAGCGATGTACTTCCTTGATGTTAGTATTTTTTATAATTAGATGTATTATTTATTGTCAACTGTATTTCCACATGTTAATGTATATACTTTATAACTACTAACTACAGAATATACATTGGTTATTGTAACAAAATGCTATATTTTTACTCCTTCGTAAAATAAACTAAACATTTGTTACCATATAATTAGTAGTTTTTGCGTTCATGATACAAATTACACAATTCGGATGAAGCTGTATATTGTATACTATCTGACCATGTGAAATTGTGGGGAAGTAAACATTTTATGATTGTGGATTTTGGTGTTGTTTATATTATGTTATAAATTTTTAGTCAAACATTTTTAGTCAATAATTTATATTGTTAAATATATTGGACGAAGTGTGCTCTTTGAAATATTGTGAATAAGTTAACCGCCCTTATGTAAAGTCAGAAGATTTATTAAAACAATCAAATATACATAATATCATTTAGAATCTTTCCACTATAATAAACAATCTTAATGACATTTTTAATGCCCACTACTCTAATTAGAATTGCCCATTATTTATGAGTTAATCAATGTTGTTTGTATCGACTTGCTATTCGTGGATACATAATACTCCGGTTGATACAATCGTATTTCAAACATTATTAAGGACATTCAATTCATCCAGGCGCTTAGTTGAGCGCTAGAAGGAATTTAGTTCTAGATTTCACCTAACTGTCACTAGGAGTAGCAAAGAGCCTGCCTCACTAACACACATGCAACGTGATTCCCCTCCCTTCCTCACAGTCTTCACCTCCCCCACCCTGTATATTGTGCAAAAGTACGTGACTGCCTCATTTAGATTAAATCCTAGCAGTTAAGTTTTTATATATTATTAATCTACTATTTCAGTCAAAGATAATTGTACAAATTTAAACTCAACATTTTTACCGATGTCAATTACAAAACATATTCGATACAGTAAAAATATTAAGTTTTACTTTTCAATAGATTGCTTAGTATCTTTAGTCCACTTTAG
>JAQJVL010007311.1:0-24604 GCA_035578905.1 Stictocephala bisonia | reverse complement strand
AGTCTGCTATGTCCAATAATAATAGGTTGAGTATTATTGTTATTCAGTTCCAAGCTGTGCCTGAACGCCCACTCACCAATAGATTTTATGTCAGTTTTCATTCTACCAACCCCGCCATTTAAGACACATCAAAGTGAGATTATATTTGTAAGTTATCAGCATAAAGGTGATATTTACAGCGAGAAAGGCTGTTGGACAAATCACTGATGTACAGAGTAAACAGTAGAGGTCCAAGTACAGAGCCCTGAGGGACACCTTTGGTCACACTTCCCCAATTAGAGTATTCGTTATTCACATGTACACGCTGACGCCTGCCAGTCAGATATGACTCAAACCAGGAAATACTGTCAGATGTGAAACCAAGATGAGAAAGTTTCACTTTAAGAAGAGAACGGTGGACACAATGAAACGATTTGAAAAAATCAAAGAGAGTGTGTAGTGTCACTTGTTTGTTGTTCAACGGTTTTCGAATATCCTCATTGATACATAGCAGTGCAGTTGTGATACTGTGATTTCTCCAAAAACCTGATTTAAACTTTCTAAGAAGGTCATTTATTAGGGAGATAATTACATACTTGCTGGCAATCCTCTCAAGACATTTAGAGTGTTCAGGTAAGGTTGAATTGGTAAGTGAAGTTAAAAAAAAGAAAAGAAAAATTAAGATGTTACACAGCAAGAAATCCAATACACAAAGTTTTACATGGAATTCTTGTTATACTACTAATTCATTATCATCATCGTGTTAAATTCAGAAAACAATTATCTCAACACTAATAAAAAAAAGAAAATTTACCTTTAGGTGAGATATCTTGTCTAACCCAATTTATAACCGAAGACATTGGGATGTTGTATAGAGGTATTCTTCGGATATTCATGCTCTTTACAGGTGTTGTGATGTATGCATTGATAGACTCCGTCCTGGGGCTGTAGTCAAACATCAGCATCACAGTGTTGTGCCCTTGCCCAGATTTCTCCCCAATCCTGGGTAGCATTACTTTTGCAGTATCCATGTACGTTTGAACCATTTTCTCGATAAATTTACCCTAAACAAATTTCATTTATCTCAAATTTGTAGTAAAAAAATGTATTTGTTTCATCCATAATTTTTGTTCTTTCATAATCATTATTATAATGAATAAGCCTTATTTAGTAATACATGTAATTGTATTTGAGTGTACTATATTCTGTTTATTTATTTATTTTAAAGAAAGGCCAATCTCCTACTTAGTCTTAGTTTGCCCATTCCCTGTACTCTGTTTGTCTATGTGTGGAACTTGTTCAGACAGTGTAAGGGAGAGAACCAGTACTACCAACTCATCACTGTGTGAACATTACTGATAAATACTTTCAGTCTAGGCCGGATTCGAACCTGTTTTATCTCTAATCCAGGCTCAAAGTCCAGATGCCTTGGACTGGCATTACACTATAATGAACAGACATTCTTGAATATCCACAGCTGGTTCATCCACACTGAGGGCTATCCTTGGAGTTTGTGGTATCTGCAGTAACAAAATTTGACATTTAGAAAAGATTTTAAATATCTCAAATAAATTTCAAAATACAGCATTGCAATTTATTGAAAGGGATAGTAATAAACTCTTTATTGGCAAAAATAATGTTTACAATAGGGCGAATTTAGGGATACTAGGCCCTTTATTACAATTAACCCTAAAAAAAAAAAAAAAAAATAACGCTGAGTCTTAAAAACAAACAATGAAAACCACTTATGACACGAATATCAGAGCCCAAAAACTAAAGGCTTTTTTTTTACACGTAAAGTGGTGTTGACACCACTTTGTGGATGGGTCAACACCACATTACGTGTAAGGGTGAGCGGGTGGGTCAACACCACTGTACGTGTAAGGGTGGGCGGGTGGGTTAACACCACTGTACTTGTAATGTTGGACGGGTGGGTCAACACCATTGTACGTGTAAGGGTGGGCGACTGGGTCAACACCACTGTACATGTAAGGGTGGGCAGGTGGGTCAACACCACCGTACATGTAAGGGTAGGTGGATGGGTCAACACCACTTTACGTGTACGGGTGAGCGGGTGGGTCAACACCACTGTACATATAATGTTGGACGGTTGAGTCAATACCATTGTACGTGTAAGGGTGGGCGGGTGGGTCAACACCACTGTAGGTGTAAGGGTGGGCAGGTGGGTCAACACCACTGTACATGTAAGGGTGTGTGGGTGGGTCAACATCACTTTACGTGTAAGGGTGGATGGATGGGTCAACACCATTGTATATGTGGGTGGGCAGGTGGGGTAACACCATTGTACGTGTAAGGGTGGACGGATGGGTCAACACCATTGTACGTATAATGGTGGACGGATGGGTCAACACTACTGTACATGTAAGGGTGGGCGGGTGGGGCAACACTACTGAACGTGTAAGGGTGGGCGGGTGGGGTTAGGTTAGTTACAGTTAAAATACCACTGTACGTGTAAGAGTGAGTGGGTATATCTATACCACTTTACATGTAAGGGTTGGCGGGTGGGTCAACACCACTGTACGTGTAAGGGTGGGCTGGTGGGTCAACACCACTGTACATGTAAGGGTGGGCAGGTGGGTTAACACCACTGTACATGTAAGGGTGGGTGGATGGGTCAACACCACTTTACGTGTAAGGGTGAGCGGGTGGGTCAACACCACTGTACGTATAATGTTGGACGGGTGAGTCAATACCATTGTACGTGTAAGGGTGGGCGGGTAGGTCAACACCACTGTACGTGTAAGGTTGGGCAGGTGGGTCAACACCACTGTACATGTAAGGGTGTGTGGGTGGGTCAACATCACTTTACGTGTAAGGGTGGATGGATGGGTCAACACCATTGTATATGTAAGGGTGGGCAGGTGGGGCAACACCATTGTACGTGTAAGGGTGGACGGATGGGTCAACACCATTGTACATATAATGGTGGACGGATGGGTCAACACTACTGTACATGTAAGGGTGGGCGGGTGGGGCAACACTATGAACGTGTAAGGGTGGGCAGGTGGGGTTAGGTTAGTTACAGTTACAATACCACTGTACGTGTAAGAGTGAGTGGGTATATCTATACCACATTACATGTAAGGGTTGGCGGGTGGGTTAACACCACTGTTCGTGTAAGGGTGGGCTGGTGGGTCAACACCACTGTACATGTAAGGGTGGGCAGGTGGGTTAACACCACTGTACATGTAAGTGTGGGTGGATGGGTCAACACCACTTTACGTGTAAGGGTGAGCGGGTGGGTCAACACCACTGTACGTATAATGTTGGACGGGTGAGTCAATACCATTGTACGTGTAAGGGTGGGCGGGTGGGTCAACACCACTGTACGTGTAAGGGTGGGCAGGTGGGTCAACACCACTGTACATGTAAGGGTGTGTGGGTGGGTCAACATCACTTTACGTGTAAGGGTGGATGGATGGGTCAACACCATTGTATATGTAAGGGTGGGCAGGTGGGGCAACACCATTGTACGTGTAAGGGTGGACGGATGGGTCAACACCATTGTGCGTATAATGGTGGACGGATGGGTCAACACTACTGTACATGTAAGGGTAGGCGGGTGGGGCAACACTACTGAACGTGTAAGGGTGAGCGGGTGGGTCAACACCACTGTACGTGTAAGGATGGGCGGGTGGGTTAACACCACTGTACGTGTAATGTTGGACGGGTGGGTCAACACCACTGTACGTGTAAGGGTGGGCAGGTGGGTTAACACCACTGTACGTGTAATGTTGGACGGGTGGGTCAACACCATTGTACGGGTAAGGGTGGGCGGGTGGGTCAACACCACTGTACGTGTAAGGGTGGACAGGTGGGTCAACACCACTGTACATGTAAGGGTGGGTGGTTGGGTCAACACCACTTTACGTGTAAGGGTGGATGGATGGGTCAACACCATTGTATATGTAAGAGTGGGCGGGTGGGGCAACACCATTGTACGTGTAAGGGTGGACGGATGGATCAACACCATTGTACGTATAATGGTGGACGGATGGGTCAACACTACTGTACATGTAAGGGTGGGCGGGTGGAGCAACACTACTGTACGTGTAAGGGTGGGCGGGTGGGGTTAGGTTAGTTACAGTTACAATACCACTGTACGTGTAAGGGTGAGTGGGTATATCTATACCACTTTACATGTAAGGGTGGGCGGGTGGGGCAACACTACTGTACGTGTAAGGGTGGGCGGGTGGGGTTAGGTTAGTTACAGTTACAATACCACTGTACGTGTAAGGGTGAGTGGGTATATCTATACCACTTTACATGTAAGGGTGGGCGGGTGGGGCAACACTACTGTACGTGTAAGAGTGGGCGGGTGGGGTTAGGTTAGTTACAGTTACAATACCACTGTACGTGTAAGGGTGAGTGGGTATATCTATACCACTTTACGTGTAAGGGAGGGCGGATGAGTTAGTGAAGCTCTCTCTCTCTCTCTCTCTCGCTCGTGCGCGCACGCGCCCACACACACGCACGCACGCACACACACACACCACGAATTTTACCTTTATAAAACGGAATCCCACGGTCAAAACCTCAGGAAATCAAATTTATATTTCATTAATATAATTCAAATTTTAATTAATTTTTGTTGAAACATGACAACTTCTGTTTGACACAACTTCTGGAATTGCAGGTGGCATTAGACTGTACAGATTTAGTTCAGTTTATTTTAATTATATTGTATAATCAGTACTTTTAAGCACAATTGACAATATGGCTTGTGTTTCTCACGGTGAAAATAATAAGAAGTGTGCTGCTTTAAGTGTTGAATTTAAGAGGAAAGTGATCAATCTAGATACCGTAGTATGTAGTGCATTCATTACAGTTACAATAATCGATTTGCTTTACAGAACGGTTATGAAAGTAAACCTCTATATTATGAATTTTGTCTGGTTTAACCTCACAACCATGAACCTTGCAATTACAAATACTTTGATAGCACAAATATTTTTCAATCCTCTTAAAATTCGTGATAAGAGGTTCTACTGTATTAAAAAAAGAATTAAGAGCAGACATTCACACCATAAAGCTTAATTCAATTTTGTGTTTAAACCCACTTCAACATCCTAATAAAGCTTTTGAATCAATCCTTATATTTATTCTTTAATGGGCATACTTTAATATTACTGAATTTTGCTAATAAAGTAAACTATAATTATAACATTATGAGTAGTACAAAGACCAGTAAAGGTACATACATGTTCATTATAGTAAATTGTAATATTCCCAAATCCTATTTCTTTGATCTGTGCTTGTAACCTTTGACATTTTAGATCGATTGAGGAATCTAAATTTTGACTGTCCAGTTGACTACAGCCGACGAGCAGTGGAGTGGATCTCAGCTGAGAGAGAGTGGTTCTGCTGGCTCCTAGACTAGCCTAAAATCATAAATAAATATTTAAACGTACAAATATTTTGGTGGATTGTACATCAAAATAGACAGAGTAACTGGTGAAGCAACATACAAACTGGTAAAGCAAATTAAAAAAACTGAATTAGTAAAAACATTAAATATTCTATGTTAGTGTATGTTATTAAGGGATTGTTGCAAGTAAGGGAATTGATTAATTGAAACTACACTAAAAATATACTGCACATTTTACAAGCTAAGAAAAAGAAGAATATTTCCTATTTGAGAAATATATATTACATTGTTTTTATGGATTTATATGAGGTTGAGTGAAGAGAAGAATTAATAATCCTAAATACACCTTTCAATAAAGACATTCAATCTTTACTTCTAAACAAGAATGCTAATTCCTAAGTTTCAACTAGTGTGCATGTCAATGCTGCATGCTAGTTGGCAAGTTCCTCAGATGAACAAGAACAGAATAATCATAGAGTAGCTAACCATACAGCTGTGTCACCAAACCAGGACCTCCAAACCAAACCAAGATGGCTGATCTTAGAATGAATCAACCTAGTAGCATAATTGATTCACAGTGCATACTCATTGGTCTGCCAGATATTCCAATTTTGTGGCTTTACATTTTTAAGATTATTCTCTTTATAAAACTCAATATACATGTAGTATTAATGATTTAATAAAATGTACTGTGCTACATAAGGGTCTGCTAACAAATGAAAGTTAAAAACATAACAATTCATAGGCAAGCAGTTCTCCTTTGGAGATATGTCGTAATTAGGAAGTATACATGCCTAATCTATAATATCTTTCCAAATAGCAAAAAATTTAAAACTAACCTAGATTGGTATACAATAGCAAAATACGATTCCAGTTTACAATTATGTTTTTAGTTGTAAGTAATGCAAAAATGTTATTGCTTGTGCAAATCAGTAACATTCTTTTGTGGGAAAGTGCTATAAAGAGTCATGAACAATAATAATACAACAAATTAACAACAAAAAATATAACAAAAACTCTCATTTGAAGAATATGATTATTTTATTTTGGTTATTTAGTTACATTTTGTCAGTAGTCTTTATTATTTGAATTGTATTAATGAAATATAGAAATAATCAAATTCCCACCATGAAATTTATTACATTTACTACTAATAATATTGCTTTGTTTATTATTGCTGCAAAAAAATTTCAAATTAATGTTCTAAAATCTTGCTTATGATTCAGCTCACACACTTTTTACGAGTACAAGATTATTAACGAGAACCCTCAGAATTGATGGTATTGTTATATCACCATTAATTATGGAAGATCTGTATAGTGATTAAAACTAAATAAAAATGAGATGTAATGGGCTAGACGAAAGCCTGGGCAGGTGGGTGGCCGAAAGGAGTCAGTGCTTTCTTTTTGATCAAGGAGTTCCAACAAAACCTGCATTTTTATTGCCATTTCCAGTAGAAATTGAACATCCCAGGGAAAAAGTTAGAGTAAAAGTTGAAACTTAACTAAATAGCTACAACTTTCCCACTAACATGAATTGCCTGAAAAAAAATCTCACAGAATAACTTTGTTATTCTTCTTTTTGATTCATGAGTTTATTTTATATACTGGCATTTTATAATATTGCATAAATATATTTTTAAATCCATCATTAGTTAGGAGAATAATATGTTCAATATTCTATAAATGTTGAACTATTTTATCTCAACTCTATGAGGTTCACAACACAGTTTGTATATTGTACCATTCTACTGCATTATGCTGGACTAAAGGTACTTCTTATACCAAAGTGAGCTGGCAGACTTGGCAACATATATTTGGTAGCATTTAAATGGTCTTAGTCACTTTATAGCTGCTGTCTTGCTGCACATATAACTTAGGAAGTTTATTCAAACTTAAAGCTTAGTGCATTATTTCATACTCATACCAAAGACCCACGGTAAGCTCACTGCATTAAGTTGGATGAGAAAATACAATTTCTCTACAATTTTCTGTAGGGACCAAGTACAGAACTACAGAAGTAAATATTTCTTTCTTCTCAGGCTAATATAGTCTTAATTCATATTTACAATTTAAGACTATAGACAAACTTAATACATTACATAAAAATGAACATTTAACTGCTTTGATAATCTTGCTGAAATAACTAAGAAATTAATGATGCTTCTTACTTTTTCCCATTTCTATACATACGCTATATAAATAAAATATTACGGTTTTTAGCTGTATCCTCTTTTAATATACAGTCTTGCATATTAAAAGACTGTAAAAGTGGTGATTACAACTACAGCTAGGAATGGCAAATATTTTCAATATATCGATATATCGCAAAAAAAATATCGATATAACGATAATATCGAAAGAAAAATATCTATATAACGTGTAACCGATATATCGAATTGTAAATGATTTGTCTGTTTAAAGCTATGCGCTAACTCTTATGTCATGACCAAACATACACTCATGTTTTACTGTCACTATCTACAATAGCCTACTGTATGTAAAAATTAAATATATTTATCTACACGAAACAAGTTGTAGTCTCGGGGTAAATGAAAAAAAAATCAAAATAAGAATAATTATTCCTTTAATTATTATGTTAATTATAAAAGAATAATTTAGTAACATTATTTTTTTGTCACATATGAAAACGCCTTTAGGCTTCTTATGAATAACTAAACTCCTACCCGTTTGTCTACAATAAACTATATTTTAGTGTGTTAACCTCACGTAAAAAACTAAATAAAGTTACTTTATTATTTCAATGCATGTTTTGTACACATAATTTAAGTGTGTTTTTTCCAAATCGTAATTATTTTGAGGAGAGAGAATAACATCAATATTTAGTGATATGATATATCAGACCAAAATATCAATATGGCCAATATTATCAAAAGAAAATATCAATACATCGAAACATATTTATCGATATTTCCGATATATCATTGCCATCCCTACGTACAGCTATCTTGTAACTTACACATTTTTAGTTCTATACACACCAAAATTGAGAAGAATTAATTGAAAAAGATCAATGTTAAGGAAAAAATACCTGCAAATGTGCATTTATGTCGTTTCCAGAACCTGCGGTTACATAGTCCACAAATATGTTGTGCTGCAAATCTTGATTTACTCTTTGTGTGAGGTCTTTTGCGATGTCAACAGGATCTTCATGTACAACCGTCATCCTTATCTGAAAAAAAATGATCCTAATAAGCTTATCTAAACATATATGATGAGAATACTTCTTTTTGATATTAGTGTTGTGCCATATTCCTAATATACAAGGATCGAGTATATTCTATAAATGTACCTAGTAACTAATCAAATCCAGTGATTTTAAGAAATTATTATTAAGATGCATCCGTGCAGCTGGATTTTATTAATTTTTGTAATAATTAAGGCAGGTGGATTGTTATATCTAGTATATGAGGTTATGTCATCTACTTTTAACACTAACTATTTATCCTTATTTGAGTTGATAAATGACCTACTGATTTTCATATCAAAACCATCAATCTATATAATAAAACTGGATTTCCGGCTGAGTGGCAGGCACGCGGCCCGATCGGCTAGGCAATCCGCATGACTGGTGGGACTCGTCAGGTGGAATTACATTGAAAATCCCATAAGGCATGCTTTCTTAGCGTTATAATTTAGAGTCTAAGGCACAATATAACATGCTACCTTAGTATTATAGATTCCTATTGTCAGTATAATGCTTATACAAAATACCTGGATATTTATTTACTCTAAAATAAATGGTTGTAAATAAATAACGCTTTATTTAACGGCAAACTTTATGTACTGCACCACTTTAACACAGATGAATAGTACAGTACAGTCCCGCTAATCCGAACACGGCTAATTCGAACATCCGGTTAATCCGAACGGCTCCGCGGCGAAAATTGTGTAATGTTAAGGACGAAAATCGGTGAATATTTCAATATAAAACAGTGTAAACTCCCACGCGCGTCAAGGAGTGGGAGTACAGCCTAGGCGGCAAAAAAGCGGGTGCGTACGCTCACATTACGACACAATAGACTACTCCCGGTTCAAATAGTGATTTCGCTGTTACTCCGGCTAATTCGAACAATCACATAATCCGAACAGGGGTCGGTCCGATATTGTTCGGATTATTGGGACTGTACTGTATTTTAAAATGTTATATACGTTGAAAATTATCAATTTTCACCTTTTCTAGTCACTTATACTACAACAATCCTCTAACAAGTTACTAAAATAAGACATTTTTATTTAGTTTTAGTCGTAGGCTTGTTTGTTGGCAATTAATGAATTGGGATTTTTGTCTTTAGCAATGTGGACACAAAATATTGTACATATAATGAAGGCTATATATTTTATTATCTTAACTATATAACTGTCTTCACCAATATCGTTGCTAACATGGCCTATAAATGTATTTTTTAAAACTCCAGAACAGTTAATTCCACCGTTATATAAATCTGGAACACACGTTCTGTATTTATTTATTTATATACACTATATAAACGTAGGCATACAGTATATTATATTTTGTCTCCCTCATATTGTCATTGTTGTTAAGTGAGAGAGGACTTCATAGCACTAACTTTGACTCTAAATAAAAGCATTTTCATTGTCATAGTTATTATTATTCCCATTCAGCTAGGTATTAATATATTAAATGTGTTCGCCAAATATTATGAAATAGCTCTTTACTCATAATTGCAACAGGTGAAATTGATAATTTTAATAAAATGGGGAAATGATATTAGGTACAAAAAACCATGCAGACTGTATTTGATATATGAAATCAGATAAGGTGAGGTGTTGATTATTTTACTGAAGCAGTTTTATTGTTAAAAACAGATAAAAAACAATGAATATTAAAACATTTAAGTTAGACAATTTAAATTGAATGAGATGGATTATATATTGAAGTTTGCTTGAAAACTTAATAGTTCAGTGCGTGTATGGGTGGGCGGGTGGGTCAATAGTTCAGTGCGTGTATAGGTGTGCGGGTGGGTCAATAGTTCAGTGCGTGTATGGGTGGGCGGGTGGGTCAGTACACTAGGAATAAAAACAATTTTTCTATCCCCAAGCACAGGACATCTTTTTTTGAAAATCATTTAAAATACACAGCAATAAAAATGTTTAATGCTCTTCCCAACTCTATTTCAGATTTAACAAGTGTTTCTTTATTCTTGAGAAAAGTAAAGCTGCTCCTCCTAGAGAAATGTTTTTATAGCGTGGAGGAATTTCTTGCAAAGTAGATATTTGTTCTTTCATTACCTAGACATATAAGATTTTATTTAGCATTATAAATTGTACATAGTTATGACCCATTTCATGCAGTTTTGTATATACTGTCAATTGAAATAAAGAATTATTTGACTTTGACTTTGAATACCACAGTGCGTGTATGGGTGGGTGTACATGTATGTGGGTGAGTACAGAATCCCACAAGAGTTGTGGGGTAGCGCCATGCCGTTTTTGAGACAAGCCTCGCGGCGAGAGTTGACGATTTGGCGATCCAGTTCTATTTTATAGATTGTTGGTCAGAACACGTGCAGTGGTTATCAACATTAATACATATGTTCTTCTCAGTGTTGAAGATATGATTTTATTCCATTGAAGGCTGAGGTAAAAATTATCTTCTCAGTATTTTTTAATATTGACTTGGCAGTGTCATATGAACTTTGCATTTAACTGATAAAAAAATTACTTAAGAAGGGGTCCTGTAAAAAATGTTTAGGAAAAAATTACATTTGGAACAACTTTCTCATGGGAAGTTTTTTTCTGACCATAAATAAAAATATTTCTTGCTTACTAACTTTTTCATGATCAAACTGAAAAGATTTAAAATGCTGTGACTAATTTTTGTTTCTAAATAAATCGTTATACATTTATTTTTATTATAATGAATACCGTCTGATTCTCAATGATTTCTCCTTCAATTTGGTGTAAAATTTATGTATGTATTTCTAATGTGATAGTTATAGATGATCAATGAGCAATGGTCGGTGCTATGTGCACTCGGAAGTTTTGTGAAAAAGGCGATGGGACAGCCACATGATGTCACTATCCGATTCTACTGAAGCCATCGGCACTGAGCCACATCAAAGAAACTGTATAGGCCTTGTTATAAAGTCTTGGTAATCATATAATGGCTCATCTGACAACCTGTGGACTACAGTACTGCATTCGACAAATCAACTATTTTACCAACTTGTCTCGATATGTAAACGATATCAAGCAGGCGGTTGGATTACTTAGCGGGTCAGACTGCTGTGGGGTCGGCCAGCGTTACCTCACTGTATTCACAAAGAGCCTCTCATTATAACCAATAATAAATACTTTCTCATAAACTGTAGGCAAGCCTCAATTGAAATATAACGACTTTCATGAGAAAAAATGATAAGTCATTGATAGAAAAAAATACTTACTTGAGAAGAGTCCTTTTTTATAAAAAGACCTAAGCGATCCACCCGTTTGGAATATGTCATGGCAAAGGTTGTAAAGACTGCAAGATTGGTAGGTTGTTCTGGATGAGTAGACTTCAAGCTGAACTCAACCACCGCTGCCTTACCACCTTGAAGATAATTAAAATCAATATTTTATATACTATAAATAATATGGTAGAAGTAGATAATATCTAGTTTTCAGGTATTACTTATTAACTGGACCACCACTGGAATTCCAGAAACGACTCATATACAGAGATCTTTAAATGGAGGTTTTCACCTATTTTTTAGTGATCATTCATTTTTCCAATTTGACTGTCATTTTTCAATATGGTGGCCAACTATAAAATTCCTTATGTAACATCCAGTTTTTCTTGTATTTTTCAACTGAACGTGAAATATTTACACTTTTTACCAGCGAAGTACTATATCAATATTTTGTCAATTGCTGTATTCTTGACAAAAACTTCTTAAACTAATTTTTAAAATTAAAAAAATAGTTGTATTCTATTGGACTATACAAGAAAAAACAAGGTGATCTGTGACTAATTTTAAAGTTGGCCACTTTATTGAAAAATAGCGTAGCTTGTATTTTCAAAATTATAAAAAACTGAATTCATAACGTTATTATTCACCTAATAGTAGTTGAAGTCCTCTATTTAAAGATTCCTAATATGCCAATTTGCAGTCTCAAAAACAAAAATAATTTTGTAGGGTTGTGTGAATATCAACTTTTTAAAGAAGTGTACAAGATCATAATTGTTCTATTACTTAAAAAGGGTTTAAGTTTGATAAACAGAATTAAAAAATGAATGCTTTGTTCAGAAAAATAAAATTTGAGTATTTTAGAAATAAAAGTAAATAAACCAACTCGATAATAAAATTCAACGTACTGTTAATTTTTGAGAGAGCCTGCCCTATAAGATAAGACTGACTGCTGCCATTTAGAGTACTGGTAAATGGATTGACTTCCGAGGCATTAAAACTTCCAGTGGCTGACTCGTATGTTGTAGAAAACGCTCTATATCCTACATTGTTCACTGCTCCTTCAGGATCCTGAAAATACAATTTTTTATGTTAAAAATAAATACATATTGTGGCTTGTCATTTCATTAAAAAACTAGTGAATCAGAAATAATACCCAATATAATCTTGTTTATTACCGAACTATGCAACATTTTTGGTTCAATGTAATCGGGGATAAACAATATCAATAAAGAAGCCTTGTGGGAACCAGGTGTTGTTGCACCCTTATCCATTTATGAGGACATAGAGAGGCGAATTGCACCAACCTGGTTCTCATGGGAACAATATGATTGATTTTATAACCAAAATATTAGGGAAAAAAGACATTCCACTAGCAAAATTAAGCATGTGTGTGTCTCTGAACCCTTTGAAAGAGAATGGAACTGCTGAGAGGAATTGTTCGATAATTCCAGTAACTACAGACCAGCAAAAGATATAAGATGAGCAAAATTTACCTTCATGCTGTCAATACTAGATATAGTTCAGCAGTGGTAACTTATAGGCTGTATATTATGCCTTTTTTTATGCCTGGCCAGTAGTGGTTGAATGTTGAAACTACAAATTCTCTGGACTAGTGAATGCTGCACTTTATAGTTTGAAATGGAATCATTGTCTACATGTATCTGTCAATCACTATTAAAAACAAATTAATAAGAATAAGAAGATTACAATTTTATTTATTCCTCAAGAATATGCAATAATGAAGAGAGAAAATATTTGCTCAAAATGACTAGCCATCGTGTCTGTTAGAAATGGCTAGCTCAGGTTAACGAACAGAAAATCCTTCACTGGACAATGTGTAGTTGACGTATAATCTAAGCAGTCTCCTGCACCATTCAATAAATGGAATAATATCAAGTTATTCAATTTTTTTTTTTAAACAATTAAAAGGTGTTTAAATGTTATAGAAGAGTTATTATAAGAAAAATATAAATTGAGAATTACAACAATGGTCTGTATCTAGACAGTTTATGCAGGTAATGTGGAAGACTGTATAGTACAGACCATGGTAAGACTATATACATAGATTTTGCTAAAGCCTTTGATAAGGTTAGTTACAGCCATCTTCTTGCCAAATTGAAGGGTTATGGGATTGTTGGCGATCTGTGGCTGTGATTTGAAAGCTACTTACAGAATCGGACTTTGGCTGTAAAATATGGGTCTAATGTATCTTCCTCCTTCATCGCCACGTCGGGTGTTCCTCAGGGGTCTCTTTTGGGGCCATTCTTATTTGTACTATTCATCAACGACATTGGTAGTAAACTGGGAGTCAGTTATTCGTTGTTTGCTGAGGACGTTAAGCTTTATCAGGAGATAAGAACAGAGGAGGATATTAGATTGCTGCAGGACTCTCTCCAGCAACTCTCTCAATGGTGTGTGTTAAACCAAATGAAAATCAATCCTACAAAGTCCAAACATATTACTTTTCGTAGAATGAAATCTCCAATTATTGTTGACCTGTACTTGGATGGAGATCCCATTGAGAGGTGCGATCTTGTAAGAGACCTTGGATTACTTATGGATTCGTCACTTGAATTCACGGCGCACATTGATAGCATTTGTTTGAGAGCATCAAGAATGATGGGCTTTGTCTTTAGACTGGGTAAATTTGGTCTCAGCTCTCGGACAATGGCTTTCTTATACAAGTCATTGGTGAGACCGATTCTGGAATATGCTTCCTGTGTATGGTCTCCATATCAGTCGGGACAAATAGATAGGCTTCAGTCTATCCAGAGACGATTTATAAGAATGCTGGGTGTGAAGAATGGCTATGCCTATAGAGAGGTCCCTATTGCCGACATTGAAACCAACCTAGGTCTTATGCCTCTGATTTCTAGACGACAAGTTGCTGATATTTTATTTCTCTATAAGCTGATCAATGGTGATATTGATTGTCCTCATTTGCTACAACTGGTTAACTTTAGAGTCCCCTCTGCTACTAGATCGTATTACCTTTTTGAGATCAGATACAGAAGTTCAAACTACCTTCTTCACAGTCCTATTCCCAGAATGCTGAGAGCTGGAAACGAGGCCTGCAATGTGGTGGATTTCTTCTCTGACTCCTTGGGAACTTTTCGACGTCTGGTCCTATCCCTGGCTAACAACAATGGAGAGTAGAGTCTTCTTTGTGCAAGTGGATTTGAATTGCTTTCTGATGGAGTTAGTTTCTGTGAAGTGGGTGCTTGGTGGCTGCTTTAAAGGGCCACACTTGTGTTGTTGGGGCCATGGTCTCCCCACATTGGATATTTCAATTTTAATACCAGTGTAGTGATTGTTCCATCTTTAGGTAGCTGCGTTAAAGGGCTACACCTGTGTATGTGGGGGCATGGTCTCCCCACTTTTCACACTTTCCTACACCTATAAGCACCCTGGAATTTCACAATCATTTCTCCCCAAACTTCACGTATTTATATATAATTATTATTGTTACCTTTTTTATATTTTATTTATGTTATCTATTGTTATTTATTACTACATTTATTATTTATTGTTATTTATATTATTGTATCTGTTATATCTGTATATTCTACTTGGGTTATTTATTTATTAGATTTTTGTTGCTGTTATACTATTTGTACAATTTATTGTATTGTCACACGATGGTTACACACTCCACTTATTATGCTATTGGACTGTTCAGATTATTTTAAATTGTTGTTACTGAAGTGTTTGATTGTCAGTTATAGTTCATAACCATTGTAAGTAACGTGAATCATAGACTGCCATCTTGTATATTATTGTACTTTTGTAAAATTGGTTAAACCGTGGGAAATAAAATAAAATAAAGACTGTCGTTGGCCTCCCAACTGAGGGATTTGTTCCCATTTCAAGCTCACAAAAGATTATCTAACTCTGTAGTTACTTGAGCTCAGTTGAGCAAACCAGAGGGTCTGAAGCAAGGGAAGATATTTGATTCGATTAAATGTCAAAATTACATTTTCCAGCTGTCGAAACCTTTACTTCCAATTGAGAAACTGAACTCCCAAACAAAATTATTAGGAAAACAATTACTATCAATAAACTTTATTGCCGAAAGCACGGATGAACTAATAACTCCAGCTGTAAGAAATAGTTTATTGTACTGAAATCAGACAAAGTAATTGTATTTCATAGCCTGTCACTCGGTCCTTGCAACAAAATTTGATGGTGTTTACTAGATATAATGCAAATTCTGTTTTTTAACCTTACATAATCTTAAACTTGAAATGACACCAAAACACTTACTTCAGAAGATTGTGTTTCATTATTCATATTTACACCGTACTGTTCGTTGCTGTTCTCATTATTTTTAATTTTGTCAGTAACATGTGAACTTGATGAATTCTGAGACTGTTCTGGATTGTTCCCATTTGCGGCTTCTGAACTTTCAGACGTAAATGAATATGGCTTTTGTTTAGGTTTGGTCTGTGGCTTTGCCAATCCATTTGTAAGCATGTTCACAAGAGAATCCAATAGAGATTCATATTCCAGCAAGCCATCAGACTTTGACGCCATGCCTTAAACACAGGAAAAATAGGTTAAATAAAATATGTTAGTACAAAACAAAAATGTAAAGTAGAAGCATATCAATGGTAAATGATTGAATAACCTCTCAGATGGTGCAACTCATATTACTTCATTTCAAGACCAAATAAAGGATATCAAACGAATCCCAGTTTTCCGAAACCCATTTCCAGGTTTGGTCTCAATTTTATTGGACTAAAAGGTCAATCAGTCAATCAATTAGAATTAATTATTCCAAACATTTCCCATTGAGCAATTACTATTCTAAAAAAAGGTAAAGAAACTTAATGTAACATAAATGATGAAAAGTAGACTACATGATCTGTCAGCAATAAACAGAAGCACAACACGTGATATGGTTTTAAGGTACAAATAATTAATACAACAAATTCCTGAAACTACAACATAAATAGTAGAAAGTGTAAAAACATAAATGACACAACCTTCACTTCAATGTTGAAGCCTAACAGCTGTTAGATTAAACAATAATTGTTGATTAAGTTATTTTGAATCAATATGAGTACTCACTCATGGACAAGTTCATGATGACTGGATGTATTGGGTTCATGACAGTTTCAAAGGAGCGAGCTTCCATATTGGGCATCAGCAAGGGGAAACCTACAACTCCTCTCATTTGTTTAATGTAGTCCATTGGGTTAAATGTTTCTGTTTCTTCTGATGTGTACACGGTCTTCAAGTACTGACTCAGCCATGAAATTGGCATCTGTGTTAAACATTTTAAGTTCAAACCAAAGCAAAATTAAATATCCAGAAAATTAATCTTACTTATAGTAAGGGCTGTCATTCCTAAAAAGGATGCAATAGCCTGTACTAGAATATCAGGACTGTGACATTTGTACAGTGACAATACAGCAGTAAGTACCTTTGCTTCATAGTTATTTAAGTTTAAATAATTTATGAAACATTTAAATCAAAACTAAGTTCACTGAAAGTTTATTAAATAGCAACAACATTTTTGAAAACTGCAATCAATGCTGTAATAATATTTTTATTTTCCTTTTCTCAGTTTTTTGTTTAGTAAGAAAGTATAGTTTATTCCCCAAAAGTTTGTACATAGTTTTCCATTGATTATAATATACTTCATACCTGTAATTTATAGATAAATGGTTTAAAAATGTAAAATATGTTCTGTTGGATTTTACATTATACATAAATCTAAAGCTGACACTTCCAGGGCCGGATTTAGCATTTTGGCACCCCTAGACCCAATAATTTTTTTCCGCCCTCTAGTCTGGTTAAAGTTACTTTCCCAAAAACATTTATTAAAACTATATATCAGGCATATATGTTAATTGCTTAGACACAACCCACGATGGAATTTTATCATTGCAAGTTTTTTGAGGAATTTACTTGGTTCTGGGCTTAACAAAATACTGTTAATGTATTAACAAAAGATTGTTTAATAACTTTTGTTTTGTTAAATTTAGTCATTTGGACAAATAAATAAAAAAAAAACTCTGTAATCTTATTATCTAAAACAAGCCACGTCTGGACAAAATGTTTTTTGCTCCAAAGATTTTTAACTTTTTATCTCTTTTGGAGGTTTCAGATCACAAGAAAATGATTGGCACTGTTTACTTACTTGTACATATCTGGTAGAATTATTTAATATTTTATTATTTTTCGAACATGTGTTTGTGTATAGTTACCAACTCATATACATACATATTGTACTTTTTCATATTGTTTTTGCACTATCACTGTTTTTCTTACTCATTATTAATTAATTATCTCATGGTTTATATAGGATATAAATTAATAATCATTAAATAATATATCCTACTAGCTCTACTCTCCCGCTACGCCGGTCATAATATTGAATTTGATTATATAATCGAAATGTGCAGCAATTTCTTAGTTTAAAGACTTGCAATCAAAATATAGGTAATAATTCCAACAAATCCCAGAAAATTCAAAATTTACTACAAGTAAATCGAACTAAATACTTTGATTTTGAAAAATAATTATTTAATATAATATCAAAATTATAACATCTGATGTTATGTATAGTTTACTACTGTACACAATTCTAGAAATATTTTATTCAAATTGTTTTTATTTAATAGCTGTTAATCAAATAAATCAATCAATTAATATAGCTCCATAAGAATACCATGGGAATATGGAGGCCAGTGGGACGGAGTCAAGAGGTTGGAGAAACAAATGCATTCTTAGTGAAGCTCTAGGGGCCAAGATAAACCTATGTACAAAATTTCAAGTTAATTGGACATACAGTTTTGGAGAAATTGTGATGAGTGGTAAATGGCTTTTATATATATAGAGTTGTATTTATTTTAATAATTAATAATTAAATTATCCTTTTACTATCTTATTATCTAAGCGTCCGTACAAAATATTTTTGACTCCAAGGATTTTTAATTTTTTGGTCTGGTTAGATATTGCGGTATCAAATTAAAGGTATTCTTCTCGTAATCACTAATATACCATCAGATTTTAGAACAGACTATATTTATGGGCTCCACTACCCTAAAAATCAAAATTCATGGTCATGCTGCTTAAGAATCCTGGCGAGGCGACAAGCGAAATCCACAAATGGGACTGTAGAAGAATGCTTTGGTGTGGCCGTAGGCCGAGTTCCACAGAGGCCTGTTGCAGAGCATCTTGACGAGGCCGTAGGCCGAGCTTCTCCTCAAGGCCGCAGACCGAATTCCACAAAGGGGATAAAGGTCAACGCGCAAGACCTCCAAAACGAAATTTTATTAATAACTTACAAGGGTAAGCAACAACAAATGATCCTTAGGATTCTCTTGGAGATATGGATGCTACCTCTTCAGTTTGCAAAAGTCAACTCAGTGAAGCTCTGTCTCCTGATACTACATTATAAAATAGGTTTAGTCTAGAAAGACAGCTTACATGAAGTATTTTGATAACGTGACACAAAAAGTGTGTTTGTTTTTTCTTTATGCAAGCAACTCGACTTGAGCTGGAATACTTCAAAGCACAAAGGTTCAAGGTTCAAGAAAATTTAGCTGGGTATTCACCACTCCATAGAAAACCATTATTAGTGAAAGATTTGTTTTTTATTTTTTTTAAATTATTTTTTTGTATGGTTTTAAACTATATATTGGTTTAAAACCATATATAGTTTAATTTATTTTTTACTGTGTAAGGATAAGAAATCTCATCACTTTACCAGTCTAAATATATTTCTAGTGATACCCTAAACATGTACTTTCAACTAACTAAATTTGTAACACACATAACCCCCTCCTTAACAAATTTGACCCACACACCCACCTATACACATACAGTGGTATTGACCCACCCGCCCACTCATACACATACAGTGGTTTTCACCCACCCGCCCACCCATACACATACAGTGATATTGAACCACCCGCCCACCCATACACATACAGAGGTATTGGATTGTGTGTATTGTATTGTGTGTGGTATTGTGTGTGTGTGTGTGTGTGTGTGTGTGTGTGTGTGTGTGTGTGTGTGTGTGTGTGTGTGTGTGTGTGTGTGTGTGTGTGTGTGTGTGTTCTGGGTCAGCGCCAGACATCTGGAAAATACTGGCCATTTTAAATCTTTAAAGCCAAATAATAAACTTAAATTTTACTAAAAACTTGTAAGTTACAAAAAAGTTTAAGAATTTATTTCTATAAATAACTATATAAAGTATGGGTCAATACCACTGTACGTTTAGGGGTGGGAGGGTGGTTTAATACCACTTTATTACGAGTGATTGATATATATACTGGCCCAAAAACATATCTGGGTATCTACATAGGTGGTAGGTATTAGGTTAGTTAATTTAAACTATTATTCTAATTACAGAATGAAGTATCGAGTTCTGCGGAGGAATTCGAGGTTATGTTAGCACGGAGAGAATGAATCGGAAGAATCAAAAGAATGAGTACAGCCAGCACCACAAGGAATCACGGAGCAATCTGTAGTTATTTGGCGTCACTAAGACGGTCACCCTCCAGTATACGAGGAACATTGGATTTGCAAAGGACTGGCAGTGGCAATAAGATGCGTACCGCTCGACGACATCCCTACAGCCAGTTCTGCCGTGTTTGAGATCAATGTTGTAACGAAGTTGATGCCTATTGTTGCAAAATAGTTTAAATTTACCAACAATTATTTGTTCCAATGAACTTCAAAAATCATAATTCTGTTTGAAATAATCTAACCAACTAAACAAATATGTTATGGCTATTTATTTCTATTTCTAGATATTTTATAATTATTTTTCTCTAGGCCATGCGCCCCCTAGAAGCTTGCGCCCATAGGCCCGGGCCTACCAGGCCTATTGGGAAATCCGGCCCTGGATACTTCACTTGTTGAATATAGTTCATGCAGAGGCCTGCACTTGTATGAACTGGTGAGAAAAGTTAAAAAATGTGCATGCCTTCATAGTCAAGCAGCATTAGATGTTCCCCGCAGTAGAGCACGTTTGATAAACTAGCTGATATTTTATTTCATAATAATTCAAAATTTAACAGTTTTTATTCATCAGGAAATACAATTTTGGTTACACACGTAACATTTTGTTACACAGGTGCACGCTTGCAGACTGTAAGTCTGCTACTAAAAATCATTGGAGTGGCCTTGCGATTTCAGAGCACGTAGTATTTTTTTTTTTTTTTTTATTATTATTACATATGAGATGCCGACACAACGTTGTTGGTATTTTAAGGCGAATATGAATGGTTATACAGGGTGTCCCGTAAGTAACCAGCCAAACTTCTGTAGGTCATTCCTTGGGTTAAAACAAACAAAAAATTTCATGTGTACAAATCGTCTATCTCGCTCCATTATCCGGCTATCTGTCTGTATGTGTTATTTACTAAAAACTTAATATCTCAAAAGTTATTTAAGATAAAAGCATGAAAATTGGTATGAATGTTTATCTTTACAGTATCCATGTACTATTTAAATTTCATGTTTTTACAACAATCTTTTTCAAAATGGCGGCCATTTTAAATCTTTAAAGCCAAATAATAACCTTAAATTTTACTAAAAACTTGTAAGTTACAAAAAAGTTTAAGAATTTATTTCTATAAATAACTATACAAAAAGTTTTAAGATTGAACAACTATTAATTGAGAAATTAAAATTTTTATCAAATAAAAATATGCTTGATATTAATAAAATTGAAAACTTTAGTTTTCAAATTTGATAAAAATTGTAATTTCTCAGTTAATAGTTGTTCAATCTTAGAACTTTTTATATAATTATTTATAGAAATAAATTCTTAAACTTTTTTGTAACCTACAAGTTTTTAGTTAAATTTAAGGTTATTAAGATATTTGGCTTTAAAAATTTAAAATGGCCGCCATTTTGAAAAAGATGGTTGTAAAAAAATGAAATTTAAATAGTACATGGATACTGTAATGATCAACATACATACCAATTTGAATGCTTTTATCTTAAATAACTTTTGAGATATTAAGTTTTTAGTAAAAAACACATACAGACAGATAGCCGGATAATGGAGCGAGATAGACGATTTGTACACATGAAATTTTTTGTTTGTTTTAACCCAAGGAATGACATACAGAAGTTTGGCTGGTTACTTACGGGACACCCTGTATAGTAACGCGTGTGGACTGTATTAACATTGTCTAGCAGTGCCATTTCCAGTGTACGAACATGTTTATACTCGCATTGACGCCATTAAACAGTGTTCATTTTTGTTCTGAACTAATTAATGTATTTAGTAGGGGTATAGGATAAGGTACTAGGTACCACAGCCATTAGAAATAATTAGTTTTTATATAATATTAATTATTCGGAAATGTGGATTATCATTCTCCGATGTATGCACTGGAGGGTTAAATAAAGGAACGGATCTAGCTGTCAGAGGAAGTTTGCTAAAACAATTACTGAATTTACTTGAAGATAATAACCAGTTTTACTAAGTCTGAGTCTGGGGTTAGCAATTATTTCTTTATTGCAGATGTTATGGTTATGAATTTTCTGTCTGATAGTCAAATTTTCCAAGTTTGATTTAGTGTACAGTTATATCTGATCTATATAAAGATAAATGACAGTTAGAATTTTTAATCTAGTGAACAGAGGGTGGCAATGTTCAAAAGGACCAGATCTTGTCAAAGTACTAATTCCTTTTTTTTTTTTTTTTTTTTTTTTTTTTTGCAATAAAAGAATATAATGTTTTGTGTTGGGAATCATCACAATTCAGCACCCATAGGCAAAGTTAGAATGGAATAAGCTGAAATTGGCATTTTAAAATTATTGATATCTAAAATGTCCAAATTCTAAGTTATATTCAAATTTCAAAGTTAAAAAAATTACTCTACTTAATTTTATACTGACACTATGGATATGAACCTGCCAATTTAATATTTACTGTCTCTATAAAAGACTAGCAATTTTAAATTTTATTATTTACTAAGTATAATTTTGGGTAGGCTATATATAAAGCATTATTATGACAACACCTTGCTGATATTAAGGCTTAGTCAGTGAGCTTCCCCCACCCCAACACAGTTGTGAAAAACACATGAAAAACAGTTGTGGGAAACAGGGAGACTGCCATTTCGCTTCTAGTACTTGTCTACTTCAAATACTTGTTCTATTATTTGTTCTTGACAAATACCTAAACATCACTCAACTCATTAAGATGAATAACATTTTTTTTATGAAAAAGGTAAAAATTTTTCTCAACAATGGAGCATTGGTGGTTTAACATTATAAAAAAATTCCTTTCACAGATGCATAATAGATTTTTCACTTAAAGATGTTATTAATATTCAGATTGGCAAATATTAACTATCTACCAAGAGCACCTAACCAAGTTTATCGTCCTTTGCTCTTTGAAGAAGAAAAACACTCATGAAGTTTCTGATGTTCTTTTTGGCACATTTTGCTTACTTGGTGCTCCAAACACAATTCAAATTCAAATACTCTTTATTCATTTTTATGTACATATGATACAATGAATAGCGTCAAGGTTCTAAATACTAACTTACTTAACTAAACAAATCAAACCATTTTGAAATTAATAAATATTTACATCGTTTAGTACTGACTCTAGTTACAAACTCTGTTCTGAATGTTCAGTTTATATTAGAGTTAGAGAGTGGTAAAGAGTTCCTCAACAGAGTAGAGAGCTTTGTTGAGCAAGTATTCTTTTAACTTGTTTTTGAACTTAAGGCCTTTTTCAATTTTTATGTTTTACGGTATGTATTTTAAAAATTTGTTTCCCATATATGTAGGTTTTTTCAAGAAACTTTCAAGAAGCCTATGGTCCTGGACCACCTCATTTTTTGCTCTTGTGTTATAAGGGTGACTGGGTGACTTAAAATTTAAGTCTAATTTGTGTTTTTTTGCTGTAAGAATGGATTCAAAAATATACTGGCCATAAACAGTAAAAATTTTTAAATGTTTAAAATGTTCCTTAGCTGAATCATCATGTTTCAGCCTTAGCATTATCCGTATGGCCTTTTTTTGTTGCTTTAAAATATTGTGCCAATACCCTGCCAATGCATATTGGCAATGGCAGGGTATTTGATAATCAGACAATCCTTGATGTCAAAACTAAAATCATTTAATACTAAAGAGAACGAGTTTTTTTAGAACTTACACATTTCATTCTTTGTTATATATAAAAAGTTTGTTAAATTTTACACATCCACACGGAAAAACATATGTTTTGCAATTTTTGTTATTTGTACTAACTTTTAAAATATATTTTTCAGATCATCAAAAATACGACGAGCAAATTAAACCTGTCCATTAAAAACCACATCATTTCCAAAGCTATGGATCTATTGAAATTAGGAAATCGAAATCTTAGAGACAATTTAGTAGCTTAATTGACTGACAAAAAATCATCTTGTTATCTACATGTTGTTCAAAACACAAAAAAATATTAGTTACCATTCCAAAGTGAAAATGAGGCCATACAAAGCTATGTCTTGTGCATTATAGAAGAGTGGCTTACTTGACCCATCCTGACTACTCATGTATGCAATTGGATAATCAAAGAGCGGAACATGAACAGGAACTATCATTGATCTAAATTAGCCAAGTGGAAATTTTCCTTTGAGACAAATTTAGAACTGGATTAAAGCACCAAGCCAACATAATTTTAAACCATTCAGTAAAAAAATCTTACACCTGTGTCTGCTGGAGACAATTTATAAGTTAAGAATCCTGAGGTCCATTATGACCTACTAACGTCTGGAAATCTGTTGGATGTAGTGACAAATATTGAAAAAGATGGACAAGCATTACTCAGAAAAAAG
>JAQJVL010007310.1:0-24578 GCA_035578905.1 Stictocephala bisonia | reverse complement strand
AGATCTCCCGGAGGCAATTTCAATTTCAGTTTTTCAACATTTCAATTTCAGTTTTTCAATTTTTCAGTTTTCAATATTTCAATTTTCAGTTTTCAATAATTTCAGTATTTCAATTTCAGTTTTTCAATTTTTCAGTTTTCAATATTTCAATTTTCAGTTTTCAAATTTTTCAATTTTTCAAATTAAGAATTTTGAGGCAATTTTGCAATATTTGTCAATTTAAGGAAAATCTTCAATTTAAGTAAATTTTTTGAAATTGAGAATTTAAAGAGATTTATTGATACAGTGGGCCTAATAAAAAGGTTATGGTCTGAAGATATTTGATTTAATTTGTTTTAATTTATTTATGTTCCATTGAGTCAATAAAAGAAGAGATTTTTTTATTTTCGTTTTTATTATTATTTTAAGAAGAAACCAGTTTAATTTGTTGAAGTTATTTATAAGAAGAAAAATAAAGAAAATTTTGTATCTTTGAAGAAGTTTCATTTTAATCTCTCATTTAAGTTGTTCAACATATCAAAAATAAATAGTAGCTTAATTAAGGCTACAACTTGTAGCGAAAACACTGTTCAAATCTTCTAAGGAAGTTCCAGTCCGTATAATGAATTTGAATGACCATCCTGTTGCATTGAAACAAGGTAAGCTCCTTGGTAAATGTTCTTCGGTTTCTTCTGTTTCACGAGCTGATAGGACTATCTCTTCAGACCATAAAAACCTTCCAGAAGACATAGCGGAGTTTGTAAGAGATGCATGCAGGGGAATGACATTGGATCAAACGAAGCAAGTCGCTAGGCTAATAACAGAGTATCAAGATGTGTTTGAAACTGCTACGGGGCCAAAAGGTAGGACAACTGTGGTTCAACATAAAATTGATGTTGGAGACGCTAGACCAATCCGTCAAATACCTAGGAGACTACCCTGGGCGAAGAGAGAAGAGGCAGAGCGAAAAATAAAAGAAATGGAGCAAGATGGAGTGATTGAGCCCTCCAGCAGCCCATGGACTTCGCCGGTAGTACTAGTAAAGAAGAAGGATGGGACTTCCAGGTTCTGCGTGGATTACCGACTACTGAACAATGCTACGAAGAAAGACAGTTATCCCTTGCCCCGGATTGACGACACTCTGGATGCTCTCGGAGGCTGTAAGTTCTTCTCGACCCTGGACCTGAAGAGCGGGTACTGGCAGGTGGAGATAGCTCCGGAGGACAAAGAGAAAACAGCGTTTTCCATAGGGAATGGAAACGGACTTTGGCAGTTCACGGTGATGCCCTTTGGACTTTGCAATGCTCCAGCTACCTTCGAGAGACTCATGGAAAATGTGCTACGGGGACTGACTTGGGAAACTTGTCTAGTGTATCTGGACGACATCATAGTCCTAGGGAAGACGTTTAACGACCATCTTCAGAATCTGGAGAAAGTTTTTAAGAGGCTTCGTTCTTCCAATCTGAAGTTAAACCTAAAAAAATGTAATCTTTTCAAGAATAAGGTTAACTATCTTGGACACGTAGTGTCATCCGAAGGAGTGACTGTGGATCCGGAGAAGATTAGCACCGTGAAGGAGTGGCCTGTCCCACGTAACAAACATGAGGTGAGGAGTTTTCTTGGACTGTGCACCTACTACCGCCGCTTCGTGAAGGGCTATGCTGATATTGCTAAGCCTCTGACCAAGCTCACCGAAGAACAGCGTAAGTTTGAGTGGACTCCGGAGGCTAGTGAGGCTTTTGAGACACGTAAAACTTCTCTTTGCAGCGCTCCAATCTTAGGGTTCCCACGGTTTGGAGAGAAGTTCATTGTGGACACGGACGCCAGCGATGTGGGTATAGGGGCAGTTCTCTCCCAAGTTCAGGACGACCATGAAGCTGTAATAGCTTACTTCAGCAGAACGCTATCCAAAGCAGAGAGGAATTATTGCGTCACCAGAAGAGAGCTACTTGCAGTCGTGAAGTCATTAGAGCACTTTCACAAGTACCTCTATGGACAGCCTTTCCATTTAAGGACCGACCATTCTGCCCTGACTTGGCTAATGAACTTCAAGAACCTGGAGGGACAGACAGCTCGATGGGTGCAGCGTCTTCAAGAATACAACTTCACCTCTGAACACCGACGAGGGAGAAACCATTCCAATGCCGACGCCCTGTCTCGCCGACCTTGCCCAGAGGGTTGTCAGCACTGCTCCAAGGTAGAAGAAAGGAATCCATCCGTGGAAGTGCGTTGTGTCTCTTTGGAGCCAGCTAGTGGATGGGAGCCGGAAGAACTCCGTAAAGAACAGCTTGAGGATAGTGAGGTTGGACCACTGCTGCGGGAGAAGGAATCGGGGGCTCGTCCTAGCTGGGAAGACATTGCAGCTAGGAACCATGTGTATAAGAGCTACTGGGCACAGTGGGGCTCAATGAAGGTTAAGAACGGAGTGCTTATAAGAATCTGGGAGGCCCCTAATGGTAGGAAGCAGATTGAACAGATTGTGCTCCCCAGAAGTAAAAGAAAGGAAGTGCTGGAGCAGATCCACAATGGAGCATCTGGCGGGCACTTAGGTGTCAACAGAACGGTGGACAAGCTACGTCAGCGGTTCTACTGGTTGAACTTGAGGGCGGATGTAGAGAAGTGGTGCCGCCAATGTGATGTCTGTACTGGAAGCCGAGGGCCACAAACAAGAAGTCGAGGCAGAATGCAACAGTATAACGTTGGGACACCCTTCGAGAGGATCGCCATCGACATCGCCGGTCCATTTCCCATGTCAGATGCAGGAAATAAATATCTCCTGGTGGCCATGGACTACTTTACGAAATGGCCAGAAGTATACGCCATACCAAATCAAGAAGCAGCAACAGTGGCTGGGTGCTTGGTGAACGAATTCATCTGTCGGTATGGAGTGCCACGTGAGCTGCACAGCGACCAAGGGACGAACTTCGGATCCTTGTTGATGAAGGAGGTGCTTCAGCGTCTCGGAGTGCACAAGACACGGACCACTGCGCTTCATCCGCAATCTGATGGGATGGTCGAGAGATACATAAAGACACTCGTTGGACACCTCAGGAAAGTTGTGTCCACCAATCAGCGGGATTGGGATCGGAAGGTGCCCATTTTCCTCCTGGCGTACAGATCTTCGGTCCACGATACTACGGGTTTCACCCCAGCGAGGATGATCTTCGGAAGGGAGCTGCGGCTGCCTAGTGACCTCATGTTCGGCCTGCCACCTGACGCAAAGCAGCCCGCAACGGACTACGCCTGCGAGCTCGTCGACCACCTACACGACACTCACGAGTTCGCTCGTCAGCACCTAAAAATGGCCAGTGACAAAATGAAAGCTCGCTACGACCGGCAAGCCAATTTGACTGGATTCCAGGTGAACGACCTGGTGTGGCTCTACAGTCCCCTCCGGAAAAAGGGGAGATGCCCGAAATTTCAACAGGATTGGCAAGGACCTTATCGGGTAGTGACACGAATCAACGATGTGGTCTACAGGATTCAAAGACACCCAAGAGGCAAGATGCTTGTGGTCCACCTTGATCGCCTAGCACCGTACCATGGAGCGGAAGCTGATCGGGACGATCAGCCTTAAGGAGGGGGCAGTGTGACATCCAGAGCGGCCTCAATCCTGGGAACCGGTGATGCGGAAGTAATGGATGGGTCGCTGACCACCTGCCCTGCTTGTTTACAACCTTTGGGGCACAATGGCTTACGCATGAACGCCTTACCTCAATGGACTTCTAGACGTTTCTCGGTTGACGAGCCAGCGCTGTCATGGAACTTCGGGGGCAGGGGAATTCAAGAAGCTTCTAGATGGAGACCTGCAGGTGATATATACGGCCCGGATACCAGCGCGAGTCAGTCAGTCAGTCAGTCAGTCAGTGAGTCTACAGCCTACAGCCCAGGTGTTTGCGGCGACAGTGAGACAGTTCTACAGAGCGAGTGAAGTGTCCGTGTATAGAGAAGTGGTCTACGGAGAAGTTACCGGTGAGTGGTTCGTTGTGGGGATCAACGAAGGAGCATTGCGGTACTTGTGGACGACTTCTGAAGGGACACTGAAGAAACTGTGAGTGAACTGTTAGCATTGGACTGTAGGTAGTAGGGAAGCTAGTAGAGTCACTTTATAGTTAGTCATTGTAAATATTAGTAGATAATCTAGGAAAGCCACTTTATAGAGCTAGGAATTGTAATTAAAAGAAGGGAATTTAGTAAAGTCACTTTGCAATTAGTAGTTGTAATTATTGATGCCATCGAAGATTGTAATTATAGATTAGTTTAACTGTAACAGTAGGCCTAATAGTAAATTGTACTTTTCTCAATAGTTTAAAGTTAAGGAAATAATACATTTAATTATAATAAGTTAATTTTATAGAGTCAATAAATTTAGTAATTGTTTAGTAACGTGTTGCTTATTTGTAAAACCCACATAGCGATTAGTTATTTATAAAATAGGACGTATAAAAACGTCACAATACTTTGACTGCTGTGACGTTGTGGTTAATGATATGACGGTTGAGCATTCGGACAGATTGCAGTGTGCCCAAAACTATTGTATCCGTTTTATTTTCAATCCTAAAAGTCGAGATTATGTTACCCCATTTTTCAAACACCTTCGTATTTTCAAATTGAATCAACTCCGTATGCTTCATATTCTCACTATTTCGTATTCAATCTAACATAATAATTCCACAACTTATCTGTCCAAACGTTTTTCTTACATTTCTGAGACTAGTACTTGGAGCATTCGGCGCGGATCTTCATTGATGTCAATTCCTCTTCATAGAACTTCTTTATACAACAATTCTTTTACTGTAACCGCTTGCCGACTTTGGAATAATCTTCCTGATAATATTAGAGGTAGGGGAGGGGGCTATCGATTTTGGGCTGCGGTTACGGCTCTTCTCCGGGCCTCGTGGGGCGAGCGACTTGTTCGGCACTAGGTGTATGCTGTTTCTTTTGTATATATGTTAATACAGAATCTGTTATATTTTTATAAGTAGTTTTTAATTAGCATAATACGTGTATATATACAGTACAAGTAAACGTCACACAACACAAATTTATTACAATATAAGCATAACATGCACAAATATATTACAATACAAGTACAAAATGCACAAATATTATGGTAATCGATTTCGGTGAACCACGCTCACCATAATATTTGTGCATTTTGTACTTGTATTGTAACAAATTTGTATTGTGTGACGTTTACTTGTATTGTATTTATATAAGCTAAGACTATCATTTTTGTTAATGATGTTCTCTTTTATATTATTAATATCTTGTAACGTATTTTATTTTACACACTTCCGGTAATAATGGTTAGGTGTAAGAGAAGATATTTTTATCCTAACCTCTCCAATTTTAACATAATTGTACAATAAAACCACATTTAATTTCATTTCAATACGTACGCCAACTTGTAGCTCGCCCAAAACGTATAATTTTGTCAATAATAATAACAATAGCATTCATTTAATTTAATAACTTATTTCAAACCGATTATACAAAAAACATAAAAAAAAAAAAAAAAAAAAAAAAAAAAATGTTGCATATGTCATTAATTTATTATTTTATGATTTGTTGACAAATTATTTTGATTTAAATAGTTTTTAGTTGTACCACAGTATAATAATATACAGTGGCGAAGCTCAGCCGTTTTATTTGCAACCAAGCTATGGTAGCCAACCTAGTGGTGAGGTAGCTAACGACTGGTGCGGTAAGCAAATAAACGAGTTAATTTGAATATTTTCACTTAATTAATTGAATTGCAATATAAGTAAACTGCCATGCTATCTAGCGGAGAGATGGCGTGTCTCTGCGATACGACCATTACGTGCGCTATCGTCTACTTAGACTGTTGTTTTTTCTCAAGAGTAAGCTTCCCTACTCTGTGTTTACTATACTGCGATTGTACGTAAACATTTCTTTCTGAATTTAAGTAATTGAAATTAACGTGTACGTATTAATTGTCTGGAAGAGAGGTTTAATCGTTTTCACTTTTTAAGTAACTCAGATCTTTTATATTGTATCTTTCCTCAACAAAGACAATGGGAGTACAATGACATGGTTTCATTCACTCCCAACTCACGGGCTTCGCCCCAGTGGCCATTAAAGTTTCAATGATAATGTAGGCCTAATGGAGTTACTTTATTTATTTGACACCATCAGCTGTTGGATAAAACAAATAAAATGAACTCTTTTGAAATACGTGAAGTGATGCTTATTGAAATTTAACGTTTAAATTTAAATTAATTTAACATAACCTAAAATATTAATTACTTTTATATTTTAATCCCGTAGCAAGACACGGGTAAACAGCTAGTGGTTGTTTGTATGACTTCGAGATTATTTTGTTCTTTAGCACAGAAGAAGGAAACAGAGTTCGCATTTAATAGTGCGCTAAATGTGTGTCGAGTTGCCAGGCATATGAAGTGTCAGAACCTTGGCAGTCCGTTTCTTATTACTCGGAAGGGACTTTAAAGGTTCGTTGTGGTCATAAGAAAGCGACCTCTGTTTATTTTTCTCTGTGGTTCCTTTTTCTATTTTAGACTATATAGTTTGTAAATAATTCACATCTAAGTGGTATTGATTAGTTTCAGGAAGGAACAGAAGCCAGAAGAACATAAACTAAACAATCTTCTTCTGAGTCAAGATGAAAGTCGGATCGAGTCCTTTGTGAAAACCAAGTCAGGTATCGACCAATGTATGGTCGCCTCAACTATGAGAGCTTTCCGTCACTGGAATATACAACGGAACTACTCTCCACTTTTGGCTGCCATCGCTTGCAATGAAGATATTATTGTTCATTATTTAATACAAGAAGGCGTAGATATTAACTCAGGCGATCAGCACGGAGTGGCCCCCCTGGTTCTTGCACTTCAAAATAAGCGGTACACTATCGCCAGGTCTCTAATAAAATCTGGAGCTGACGTGAATAGGTTTGACGATGATGGCAGGGCTGTTATGTACCACGCTATTCAAGAAGACTCTCCAGTTTTCATAATTCAAGATCTTCTCTTAGCTGGAGCTCCAAAAGATGGCGTAATATGTAAAGAGCATAGAAATACGCCATTAACAAGAGCCATTGAAGTGAAAAATATTCGTGTTGTTAAACTGCTACTAAGAAAATCAGTTGATACAAACTGGACTACTGTTAATTTTAACAATACTCCATTGAATTTAGCTATATATGGTAGGTCTCTTCAAATGGTCAAGCTCTTGATCAAACATGGGGCTAATGTGAATGGTCAGAGTAATGAGTACATCCGTCCAATCCTTTTGGCGGCTAAGACGGGAGACGTAGGTATATTAAGGGAATTGACAGCGGCTGGTGCCAAGTTCTCAGTAGATATGAGCGGACATGAAACCCCAACTCCAGCGTTCATCCCTGCAAGCCACTCTGCATTGTACTTTGTTATTATTCATTGCCCAATAGACTCAATGAAATTCTTTCTTAGCAATAAAAATATTGATATTTCAGATATAAAAATGGCTCTCTTGTTCTCTTTCACAATTGATATTCACCGTCTTAACAAAAGTGAAAAGCTCGCCAATAGGAAATTAATTCAGTTACTGTTGGCTGATATTGACAACATTAATAGTCTTGTCAGCGAACGGCCTCAGTTAATATCAACCATGATAAGAACAAAAAACTGGATAGCTTTAGAAGAATGTATCAGATCGGGCTTGGATGTGAACACACCAGTTGATAAGAAAAGAAACTGTTCAGTCTTTCAATTTTTAATCATTGAGAACATTTCAAATTTGGTTGAGTTGTGTTTAGATTTTGGAGCCGACATCTCCGTACCTCTTCAAGGTAAAATGCCTTATGCTCTGGCAATAAATACTGATAACCCTGCCATTATTAGAGCTTTCTTAAAACACGGTCATCCGTTTGATGAAATTCCTGCATCATTAGATTTATTTTCACCAGCTATATCCGCATTTTTCACGTTGTATGTATGTCATAATGAATTTTTCAAGTCTTTTCCAATGATTCGTTCGAATGACATTGATTATTATTTTGTAGAATTAGCTGTCGAAGCTAGAAGCTGTTCAAAAGAAATAAAGAATCCTCTTCATTTTTGTTCAGCTCATGGGTTTACGGAGATTCTGCAATGTCTCCTGGAAAGGAGGGTTCCACCTGCTTCTGTGGACTCCACAGGGCAATCTCCCCTTCACCTGGCTGCCAAGAATGGTTGCTCTCAAGCATGTAAGTTACTGCTAAGTCATGGTGCCTGCTTCAACTGCCTCACACCAGAGGGTGACACTCCGCTAGCTCTTGCTCGCCAGGGAATCAACCAAGAAACCATCACGCTGTTAAAAAACATTTCGATTTGTTTTAGAATGGTGAAAAGAAGGGACATAAGAGTGATACGAATTTTGAAAACTTTGTCGGGAAATGTAGAAACAAGAAGTGAATTTCTTTCTTGTATAAATTGTGTGAATAGAAAAGGTAATACTATAATGGGTGAAGCCATAGAATTAAATTATTTGGAAATTGGAAAAGAAATAATGTGCATTCGGCTTGCTTTTTGTTGACTATGTATTTTTTAATAAAATATCCTTAAATTTATATAAGACCTATTTTAATATTGGATTGACATTGAAAACTTGTGCATTACCATAAATATACAAGTTCGTTCATATTGAATTGTGCAAGGATAAATTGCTTTGATCTAGATATCTAGCGTTACAAAAATTTAATAATTTTACTTGTATCTATCTAAATCACTAAAATATATCATGAAACTGTATACGCCTAATTAGGCTTGGGTATTGTTTAGTATACTTTCCAATAAACAGAACTACTCATAAATTTCTTCATCAGTTATATAATACAGTAACATCTTTAATTGTTCTGTACAAAATCTAGTGTTACAAGAATTTTCTAAATGTTGTAAATCAAAATCACTGAAATATTTCAAGATACATTTATTGGAAAACTAAATGTATCACTTAATATACTATCCAAGTAACAGAACTATAAAAAGGCTGGATGTTGTGACCTACGAGTTATATTGAACGGTTATATGGGTTTCAGCAGCGGAGGGGAATCTTAATATGCCGTATATCACGGACATGACTAACTTTTGCCTTCAAGTTCCGGTCGATTGTAATTCCGCAACAATTTTTAGCTGTAAAAAATAGATGTACAACTTAGTTTTATTGTTATTTATTGTTTACATTCATTGTTGTATGTTTTGTGTTATTTGTATTACTAATTGTTATTTGTAACATTTTGATTGAAGGTGTAACAATTTAACTTTGAGTACGTTAATTAGTTACATTTAATACACTATGGCATAATTTTTAATACTAATATATATATATATATATATATATATATATATATATATATATATATATATATATATAAGCCATTTACCATTCATCACTATTTATCCAAAACGATACGTCCAATTGAATTGAAATTTTGTAAATCGGTTTATCTTGACCCCTAGAAGCTCACTAAGAAAAGATTTTCCTCTCCCACCTCAGGAATCCGCCCCGCTGGCCTACAAAATTCCCATGGTATTCTTATAGAACTATATTAATTGATTCAGTTTATTTGATTTAACAGCTGTTAAATAAAAACAAATTGAATAACATTGTGGTGGGCTTAACTTAAAAATAATTGTGTACAGTAGTAAATTATACATAACATTAGCTGTTCTAAATTGGATATAGTTTTGATACTGCGTAGACTGGAAGCTTGCTGAACATTTCGATCATATAATCAAACTCAATGTTATGAAAGGTGAAGCGGGCAGGTGCAGCTAGTATATAAATAAATGTAAACTGACTGTTGTTACTAGAGGCAAGATATTAGTAAAATCTTTTTTCAAGTCCTGTGCGTCTGAAAATAGACAACTTCACTCGTCTACACTGATTAGTTCAATAGTACAGACAACAAACCGTTACTGAACCATCATTGGTGAAACAGTGTTAAGGTAGTCTTGTTACTTGGATATTATATGGAATGGTAACTTGGTGTTACTATAACATTCAAACAATCCCCGAAAATTGTTAAGGTCTGTTAATCCGGAAGTCTGCATTTCGATATCCTTATTGAAATTATATTTAAATTTTGCGTGCATGTTTTAACCCTCGGGCACACGCGTGATGTTTTGTAGCAGAAGCACAAGCGTGGGGCCATTTCCACTCCGAAGCGTGTGCTTGAGGGTTAAGAGGGCTCTAAACCCCCGCGCTGAGAAGCGTAAAAACTGCTTTGCGCGGTCCAAGATACTGCCCTTATTTACTGTCGTAAAATTATAAATGAAACATCAATTTAAAGATAAAGACATTTTTGACTCAAATCGCTTTTTAGAATTTTCGAATTCTCCTTCATTTCGATTTTATAGGTTATTGAAGTTACCCAATATTCAAACTAGTGCCAAAATAAAACTAGAGCTGTTATCGAAATTTTAAAAAGCGATTTTAGTCAGAAATGTATCTGGTTTCAATTTAGTTTTGGTTTCAGATCGATATCTTTAAATCTGTAGCCGCAGTGTTGGACCGCGCAAATGCCTGCATGTTAATTTATTGCCAAAATATGCGGTGATTCGTGAGATCCAAGTGGCGAAACCTCGAACTTCTTAGTCGCGGATGGATTTTACTACTTCATTCATAAAAACCTTCCTTCATTTAATTTAACATCGATGGATGCAATGTAGGCCTACGACGACTGATATCAGTATTATTTTACAGACTGATTACTTAGAGTTAGTCTAATTACTTTTGAATGGCTTATTTCGTTTAAATTAAAATGTGCGTTCACATGTGGTTCCTGATATAATCTAACTACAAAGTAAAGCATAACATTTTTATTCGTAATGACAGTGCACAATATTTATTATATCATGAAAAATACTGTAATAATCATCTATATACAACATTTTTATGAAATAAATCATTTAAAGTACATTAACGAATGCGTACAGTTAAAATATTAATTCAATAATTCCGGCTTGACCAAAGCAATAAGTAATTCTATAATAAGTCACTGTCACTATTGGCCTTTGTTTTATTTTAAAAATGTAAATACAGTAATGTTAAGTCGTAACTATTAATTTATTATAGTTCATTAATGTTGTGGTAGAAAAAATGCTAGGTCATTTATTTGTAATTTTATAAGAAGGTAACTTTGAAGCAAATATTTTACCTAAACGGTAACAAGGACAGAAAAATATGACAGCCGGGGGACGGGGCGGGGCGGAGCGGCAATCCTTTAGTGAACTTGAAGTCATGGGGCGAGGTAGTGTTTGGGAACCTCGTACCACTCCCGATGTATTCCGTTGAACAGCCAATGAGAAGACTTAGGACGGTAAAACTTGACTTAAGTGATATTTAAACATTGTGCAATGCGAAGAGAATTAATAAAATACTAATTTAAAAAAGTTTTCTTAATTAGCATAGTATGTGTTGGTAGATGAATTTAATACAATATTAATATAAACTGAACAAATATAACCGTGATCGATTAAGGTAAGCTTAAGTTTACCGAAATCGATCACCTTAACATTCGTAGCCTACATATTGCACTTATTTCTTATCAATACAGTATAAGTAGACCCTATTATACTGTATGAAATTTGCATTTTTTACGTTACTTGTGTATTGAAGTAAAATTGTTCAACTATTATTATATTACTGAAATAAGATGTTCTGATCGGTTTGGTTTTGTATTAATTTAATGCATGTTCAATTACTTGAGTATCCACTGATCTAATTTGGGAGCTCGTGATCAACTTGTGGCAGTCACACTGATCAACTTGGGTAGTCATCGTAATGGACTTGGCTATAAAAATGTCAAAGTAATAAAATGTTTTTATTGGTAATTTGTGAACATTTATAAAAAAAGTTTTTAATATGTTTGCCACATTTTTACAAGATGTACTACGTTCATGTATCATACTATCTATTCAATTAATTACATGTTTTCAACCAGCTCGTCTAGTTTTAGTAAATTAGTTGGCTTGTAAAATTGTTGTACACAGTTGTTATTTATTTTTATTTGTTATGCTTTTTTTATATCATTCATACGGTTCGCTTCGGGTTTCGTCTCTGTCCGCGAAAATCTTTGTTGTAACAAAATGTTCACTTTTTGAAACCAAATTGTCCCCGTAGTGTCATTTTCCGTATTGTAGTAATTCATTCAGCATACTTCAGAAGCAAATAAAAAAGTGGCCACATTTCAATTATTTTTTAATGTTTGGAAATTAGTGTGTTATGTTGTAACTGCCATAAAACTATGATAGTTTATGTGAAATCATTTTTTATTTTATTAAAAATAATTAATAAATCGTACAAAACTATAAAACGTAAAATAAATAGACAGTTGGTATTTTTTACCATAACTTTTTAACGTGATTTATTAGTTTTCAGTACAGCGTATCCTTTAATGCATTAAGCGTATGTTGTTTTAATCTTTAACTGAACATAAAAAGATACGAAATAGAAATTTATTTGCCAATTAATGCCTTTTATTAAATATTTAACCACATAAAAACCAATATTTAGATCACAATCCAAGAGCTTTAAGAAATATTTACAAAAACCATTCTTTGTAACGTAATTTACTTAGTTTTTAGTAAAGCGTATCTTTATGTTTATAAATCAAACTCTTCAATTGTAGAATATAAGTATGGTAAGCCTATGCCTAACTATGTTAAATTTTAACCGTTTTGAGAATAACAAGATTTGAACAAGAATTATGATTTTGGAAAACGTTTCAAGTAGAAATTCAATATTTTAGTAGACCCCCCTATTTGATCAGTGAATAAATTGATTTCGCTGTAAAAAGTCTACTTTTCTAAACAAATATTACTTTGTAAATAAAGTACTATAAAAAAAGTAAAATAAAATACTTTTTGTAAATAAAAACTAATAAAAACTATAGTAAAATATTACTATTTTTTATAAAAACAAAATGACATAAAAAATTTTAAGAAATAAAATACAGCAGCAAAACCGGTACTGACTGGAAAATTGACAATTGTTGAAAAGAATTGGCCTTTCGGCTCAACATACATTCAGACAGAGAAGGTCGGGCGTGTAGCCACCTGAGGAGACGGCAGACGGGAGGAAGGGTAATTGGGGTTTCCGGTTGAAAATACTACGAAAACCTACTATACAGGAAATGATTCTTGGGACTATATTGCACTTCGTCCGGTGGATTAAAACTGGACGTAGTTCCAACTTCTATCGCCAGTGTCGCATGACTTCTATATTTTCTTTCCCTTTAGAGCCCTCTTAAGAGAATTCTATGAAATGGACAAATCTTTTTTAAACAATTTTAGAATGTATGTTGAAAGTGGCTAAGGGTTCGTATTTCGGGTTCCAAAATCAAAGATTCGAATCTGTAACTGAAGCTGATGGTCGGTACATCTCTTGTTGAACAAAGTTCACTTAGACCCAAGTGAATTTTTTTAATTAAAATTAACGAAAGATTGTGACCAGTTGTCATTTTATAAATCAAGGTTTCCACATTTGCCGACTGCAAGATTGCTCTTTATAGAGTGGGTAAATAAATTATATCAGCAAAGTTGATGATATTGCCACTAGAGATTCCCTATTGATTCAGACAATTTATTTTAAGAGTTATTTAATTAATTATTTATTTTGACGATTGTGATACCATGTGAACTGGTATTTTATGCAATAAAACTTTTTGAATTTGAAGTTATTGTTTGATTCAAAAATATCTAGCACGTCTGGATCTCAGATATTATTTTATTGATAAACTATTTAATTTTATAAAAAAAGTAAAAAGTTCAATACGAGAACTTTACTTAACACAAATTTATTAAAAAGTAAGCACAAAATGTAAAAATTGTATAGTGATCGATTTATTTTATGTGTTTACAGTGTTACAACGTACTTTGTGAAATACTCTGAGGTTGGTAAACCTGTTTCACCGAAATCGATCTCCATAATACTTGTACATTTGGTACTCATGTTGTCATAAGATTTTGTTGTATTTCTACCAGTGCGTAAAATACTAATTAAGAAACAATGTTATAAAGTACTATAAAATTGGTATGAAAAAAAATTATAAAGTTAAGGCATGTATTACAATATTTGTTACTTAATATTAAAAGACTGTAACATTCGTTGGTACTACTAACTACTGTACTATAATCCATTCATAAATGAAAAGCTTCTGAGGGCTTCCGGCCATTGATTTAATTTGAATCTACCAACAGGTGTTGCGCTCTGGTAGCAAACTGGGGAACTTAAAGCTGACGCTGCTCTCTAACGGAGCCTTTGAGAATCACCTCAAGGAGCAGTGCTGATGTAAGGATCAGCATTGAAAAAAATCCCCCGTACAGGAAATTTATTTCGGATACATAATTACTTCTTGTAAATCCGACTATAAATACTATAAGATTTGAAACTCTTTAAATTATATTCTATTTTTTTTAAAGAATCTTTTATTTAAAAAAATTTTTAACCAATACTCAGATTACAAAGATTAACGAGACTACTTGCTCTTAAAACAAGCAAGGCATAAATAAAAGTTTAAGTTTGTTCAGTTATTTTTCTTTTTAGAATAAGGAATATAATAGCAAATAATTTCTGTTTTACCTATATGAAAACAATTTCCTTAAGTATGAAAACACAGAGTGACCCTAAACTTAAGGGTATGGTTTCTTGGCTCGAAATAAGAACATTTTCCAGTAAATATTGATCAAACTAATTTTTTTATCCTATTGTCAACCTGTTTTATGTACTGTAAAAACATGTTCGTAACTTCAGCACCACTGAGGATAAAAAGTAAAAACTTGACAAAGAGATTGATAATATTATGAACTTTTATTGGGTGATAATAATTTGACAATATGTTAAAAGACAAACAAATGTCGAACCTTTAAATATTTTGATTGACAGTTATTCGGGATCTTGCAGTCCGACACAAAATCTACAAGATATTTAAAAACTAAAAATGTAATTAGAAATCCAACAAGTCCTTTGTTATAAAAGTACAATAATTATAAACAACTTATTTCATCATTGTAAGTGGCGCTGGTGAGCAGCGGTCTGGCTGAAGCGCAGCATACCTTACAATGGCTAAATCCGTGTTTCTCCATTGTAAGTGGCGCTGATGATCAGCGGCCTGGCTCAAGCGCAGCACTCCTTACACTGGCTAAATGCGTGTTTCTCCATTGTAAGTGGCGCTGGTGAACAGCGGTCTGGCTGAAGCGCAGCATACCTTACATTGGCTAAATGCGTGCTTCTCCGTTGTTAGTGGCGCTGATGATCAGCGGCCTGGCTGAAGCGCAGCACACCTTACAATGGCTAAATGCGTGTTTCACCATTGTTAGTGGCGCTGATGATCAGCGGCCTGGCTCAAGCGCAGCACTCCTTACAATGGCTAAATCCGTGTTTCTCCATTGCAAGTGGCGCTGATGATCAGCGGCCTGGGTGAAGCGCAGCATACCTTACAATGGCTAAATGCGTGTTTCACCATTGTTAGTGGCGCTGATGATTAGCGGCCTGGCTCAAGCGCAGCACTCCTTACAATGGCTAAATGCGTGTTTCTCCATTGTAAGTGGCGCTGGTGAACAGCGGTCTGGCTGAAGCGCAGCATACCTTACAATGGCTAAATCCGTGTTTCACCATTGTAAGTGGCGCTGATGATCAGCGGCCTGGCTGAAGCGCAGCACTCCTTACACTGGCTAAATGCGCGTTTCTCCATTGTAAGTGGCGCTGATGATCAGCGGCCTGGCTGAAGCACAGTACACTTCACAAAGGCTAAATGCGTGCTTCTCCGTTGTTAGTGGCGCTGATGATCAGCGGCCTGGCTCAAGCGCAGCACTCCTTACACTGGCTAAATGCGTGTTTCTCCATTGTAAGTGGCGCTGATGATCAGCGGTCTGGCTCAAGCGCAGCACTCCTTACAATGGCTAAATCCGTGTTTCTCCATTGTAAGTAGCGCTGATGATCAGCGGTCTGGCTCAAGCGCAGCACTCCTTACACTGGCTAATGCGTGTTTCTCCATTGTAAGTGGCTGTTCCTCTTACCACTCCATTGACTATTCTTTTTAATAACTCCATTTCACAAGGTATATTCCCCTCATATATGAAACTGGCCAAAATTATTCCAATATTTAAGAAAGGATCTAGATCATCTCTTAGTGACTATAGACCTATCTCCATTCTCCCAACTGTAAGTAAGGTTTTTGAACGCCTCTCATATTCAGCAGGTTAACTGAATTTTTAAAGTAAATATAATCTTCTGAGTCCTACTCAATATGGATTTATTAAAGGAAAGTCTACTTCTGTAGCCATCAATGAATTTCTTCAAAAGGTTAGTACAGCCATCGACAATAACCAGTCTACTGCAGGAATTTTCTGTGATCTTAATCGAGCTTTCGACACTGTAAATCATGAGAGACTTCTCTACAAGTTGGAGGCGTATGGTGTTAGAGGAACGTCCCTGAAGTGGTTCAGATCCTACCTTTCAGATCGCACTCAGCGTGTCCAAATCACAAATAGCTATGATCGAGTTCTCTCAGCTTCCTTGCCAGTCGATTCAGGTGTCCCACAAGGCTCAATACTTGGGCCCATCCTGTTTTTGCTCTACGTCAATGACTTAAGTAGAAATATTGTGGGTCATGTAGTGCAATATACCGACGACACTAGTGTGGAGTTGCAAACAAATCACCTGCCTCTTCTGGATATCCAAATAACCACTACATTGAACTCTCTCAGTGAGTGTTTTCACAAAACTATATGTCAATGAATAGAGAAAAACACAAATTCTAAAATTTTCCTTACATGGAGACTATACTGACGACATTCATGGAGGTTCTGTTCGATTTTTGGGTATTTATGTCGATTCAAACTTAAAATGGGACACTCAGATTTCAAATGTATGCTCTAGGATGAGCTCTTGTTTGTTTTCACTTAGATATCTCTCTGGCTTCCTCAACACATCTTTGTTAAACATCATATATTTTGGATACGTTGTTCCTGTTTTGTCATATGGAATCATGTTCTGGGGGACGGCCCCAGTCACATCATTTAATAGAGTTTTCAAGCTTCAAAAACGGGCAGTTAGGATTGTTTTCGGTCTGAGATTTAGAGACAGCTGTAGGCAGGTGTTCCGTGATCAGCCTATTTTAACCCTTCCATCCTTATTCATTTACACTTATGCTCTGTTTGTCTTCAAAAATCAATATCTTTTCCCTACCCATAGTCATCCCTACAATACAAGAAATAAAAATAATTTTTATCATACCTCTTCATCATAAAGCCATATTTCAGAAATCATCTGCATATCTTGGCCCGGTCATATTTGGCAGCATCCCAGATAATATTAGAAAAAGTAATAGTGAGAGGGTTTTCAAAAACAGGTTAAAACAATATCTTTTAGACAAGGCTTATTATTCAATAGACGAGTTCTTAAGCAATCAATGATTTTCACTAATAGGTATGACTGTTATATTTAATGATGTTCTTATATATATATCATTGTATTTAAATCATTTTAGACATTATAAAAACACTGATTGACTATGTTCCAAACATTGTTAAATGTCAATGAACAATAAACGATTTGATTTGATTTGATTTGAAGTGGCGATGGTGAACAGCGGCCTGGCTGAAGCACAGTACACTTCACAAAGGCTAAATGCGTGCTTCTCCGTTGTTAGTGGCGCTGATGATCAGGGGCCTGGCTCAAGCGTAGCACACCTTACAATGGCTAAATGCGTGTTTCACCATTGTTAGTGGCGCTGATGATCAGCGGCCTGGCTCAAGCGCAGCACTCCTTACAATGGCTAAATCCGTGTTTCTCCATTGTAAGTGGCGCTGGTGAACAGCGGTCTGGCTGAAGCGCAGCATACCTTACAATGGCTAAATGCGTGCTTCTCCGTTGTTAGTGGCGCTGATGATCAGCGGCCTGGCTGAAGCGCAGCACACCTTACAATGGCTAAATGCGTGTTTCACCATTGTTAGTGGCGCTGATGATCAGCGGCCTGGCTCAAGCGCAGCACTCCTTACAATGGCTAAATCCGTGTTTCTCCATTGCAAGTGGCGCTGATGATCAGCGGCCTGGGTGAAGCGCAGCATACCTTACAATGGCTAAATGCGTGTTTCACCATTGTTAGTGGCGCTGATGATTAGCGGCCTGGCTCAAGCGCAGCACTCCTTACAATGGCTAAATGCGTGTTTCACCATTGTAAGTGGCGCTGGTGAACAGCGGTCTGGCTGAAGCGCAGCATACCTTACAATGGCTAAATGCGTGTTTCACCATTGTAAGTGGCGCTGGTGAACAGCGGTCTGTCTGAAGCGCAGCATACCTTACAATGGCTAAATGCGTGTTTCTCCATTGTAAGTGGCGCTGATTATCAGCGGCCTGGCTCAAGCGCAGCACTCCTTACACTGGCTAAATGCATGTTTCTCCACTGTAAGTGGCGCTCATGATCAGCGGCCTGGCTGAAGCGCAGCACTCCTTACACTGGCTAAATGCGCGTTTCTCCATTGTAAGTGGTGCTGATGATCAGTGGCCTGGCTGAAGCACAGTACACTTCACAAAGGGTAAATGCGTGCTTCTCCGTTGTTAGTGGCGCTGATGATCAGCGGCCTGGCTCAAGCGCAGCACTCCTTACACTGGCTAAATGCGTGTTTAACCATTGTAAGTGGCGCTGGTGATCAGCGGCCTGGCTGAAGCGCAGCACACCTTACAATGGCTAAATGCGTGCTTCTCCGTTGTTAGTGGTGCTGATGATCAGCGGCCTGGCTCAAGCGCAGCACTCCTTACACTGGCTAAATGCGTGTTTCTCCATTGTACATGGCGCTGGTGATCAGCGGCCTGGCTGAAGCGCGTTTTTCTACGTTGTTTATGATTGGATTTTGACAACAGATCGTTGTTCTTGTTTTTTTTTTTTCAATTACATTCGTGTTCAACTTTTTTATATTACTGTCAATTAAAATATTTAAAGGACCGTAAAAAAATTGAACGTATTGTTGAATTATTATTATTTAATAAAGCTCATAATACAATTAAGCTCTATACAAGATTTGAAGGTTTAACCATGAGTGAATCTCAAGTTACAAACACTTATTTTAAGTACACTAATAGACAGACGGACAACAAAAACATTTTAGAAGTTATATTTACAAGAACTTTGTTCCTATTTCGACCCAAGAAACCATGTAAATAAGTTTGGGAACATAGTTTACGGACCTGCATAACACTGATTTAAGTCAGACAATTGTTTATATTTCTAAAAATTAAACAATTTAAATAAATTTAAATTTCTAATTTATATTAGAGGTGTATCATATCACAACATTTTAAAAAAACTTCTTTCAACAATTCCCTTTCGACATCCTCCTATTATTATTATTTGCGTATATCTAACAAATCGCATTGATGTATCGAAAATAAAGATATTTCATTTTATTATATTGTTGCTATTCCTGAAGATATATTTATAAAAGCAGGCCAAAAGATACAGGACATTTTACATAACAATTCACAGTACAACCATTGCATCAGCGATTGTTTAACACATTAATTATTGATAGGCTACAACAAAAATCTACAGTTCGGCCGCTTAGATTTTGACTTAATGAAATCACTTATGTGAGAGGGATAAGTACTTAGAAATCGAACAAGTCAATACAATAAGTACAATAATTATAAATAACGTATTTCACCATTGTAAGTGGCGCTGGTGAACAGCGGTCTGGCTGAAGCGCTGTCTTGGAAGTAAGAGGAAAAATTACTCTTCTCTCTCCACTGAACCGACGTGCCACTGCACTCCTTTAACATTTCGTCATCATGAATCCGTAGTGTCAATCTTCACCCATGACATCATTGTGCTAGGTGGGCCAGGCATGAGGTGAGGACTGCAATCTTGCACAGCTGGAACATGACATAAGAGGAAACGGAGCTGTGATAGGAGTGTGGAATCAGCTGATGAAAGGCGGTTGTTGTCATTACCGAGTTATATAGAGGTTATATTATAAGTTAATTTGATATATTGGTATTTTATGATACTATATTTGGAGGACTTAAAATAAAATTAAAATGATGAATGGCCTTCAATAAAAATAAAATAATATTTATCTCAACATACATTAAAGTTTAATTTCAATATTACTGCATATGCAACATTTTAAAATAATGTACATAAATAACAACATTAACAACCAATAATAGTGTAAGAATGGACTATACGTCAATTACAGTACATTACGTACAGTGTAAATACTGTACGTAAAGTAAGGAAATACTTCAAGAACAAAACCAACAAACAATTATATTGAATGAATGGCCTATACGTCCATTACATTGCTTATGTTGTAAATTCATAACGCTGGGAAATACTTCAAGACCAAAGAATTATTTATTTATATTATATTCAGCAATTTCATGTCAAGTTGTCTATAGTTAATAAAATATGGCAGATCATTAGGAACTAAACATGCTTAAGGAATTAATATGAAAAACATATGGCCTATTTGTTATGTTTGTATTGTTAGGTATAGCGATGAAATTGTTATGAATAAATCACACTAATAAATTATTACAATGAACAAATAGCATATAGGCTTATGTGGATTTTTGTTTTTTGTGAACTATATTGCGGGGAATCGGTTAGCAATAAATGTTTTTATATAAATTAATTGTTGACACTGCAATAAATACAAAATTAAATACATTTCAGTTATAGTATGACAAATAATATCATATGATACAATACGAGAATAGCTCAAACATGACTTCTGTATAATGTACCCGAGCTGCATTAGATAGTAAATATACATTGCAGAGGTGTTGAAATGACAATTTGATCAATCCAACTTGTACATTAGTTATATTATACTACAGAATAAAATCATTCAGATTATATCAATCATGTGATAACAAGTTGTTGGCTTGATTCAATCAATTTATTATCGATTAATTTATTTATAAAGCATAATTAAAACAATCCATGTAAACTTACGACAAGTTGTTGATTTACCGTTGAAGTAATTATCTAGTTTCCACTCGCCAAGCAACATTTGAAAACTATTTGAAATCGGTCAATAACTGGTTATATTTTTATGAAAGACGAATTTTACTTTACGAAAATTACTTTTTTACCGACAAATTCGAAAATACCAATTTTACAACGTTTAGTAATTTTGACATATTTCTGTTATTTTATTAGATCTTTTAATCATATTTTTGTAAATTTGATGTGTTTATTTGAAATTATTTTCGTCTAAGATTATTATTTCTCGAGATATGAAGGAAAACGTATTTTCGTGACGAATCTCGATTTGCGGCCATTACGTGATCATTATAAACAACTAATTACTAAGCAGAAAAAAAATTAATTCTAATATATTTTTGCCGAATGGATAACCGGCTGGCACCCGAACGTAATGGAATTTTGATTTTTCAAAAGGATATGTTAGTTGGCCATGTTAGTTTAGCTTGTGGAAAGGGATTTTATGGCTAATATTCTTAATTTTGGACAGAACCAATTATAACTTTCTTTCGTGTTCAACTCAACAAAATACGTTAAATAAATAAATAACGTTTTTGTAAAAAAATATTTTTTTCGATTTTTCGACGATGAATTGTTCTCTTGTGATAATCTAAATATTCTAAATCATATTTAACCACATTGAAATAGTTAATTTCAATTGTTGAGGTGAGTGGAACCTGCATCACTGCCATTGCTTTTAAACCGTAAAACTAATAATGAGGTTTTTAGTTTATTTTCAATATAACGAATGTTATATATTGTTTTTTATTACAAGTTGTGAAGTACCTAAATATTAAACACCTTAAGGTCTCCAGAAAGTTGAAAATGTCCTTTATAGCTTTTAGAACTACAAGTAGACCTAATGTACGCGAAACGTTCTGCATTCTTTCGTCTTTACCAAGATACTTAACAAAGATCAAAGAAATCTAGTTGAATTCAATTATCATTCAATCGATTATTTATTATTAGGTTATATCTTGATAAACCATATGGTAACATATTCGAAAGTAAATTTATCATTTACAATTTAAATAATGCATCCTTTTTAAAATAGAACATATTTGATTTAAAATCAGTACAGTGTCTTATGACATGTTTTAATATAAATAGCAGAATATTGATTATTTCAACCGAATAAATCAGATGAGAAATACACTTTTTTTCTAAATGAGGGAAATAGGGCGTAACCGTTCTTTGCCGTATGGGTTAAATGACTGTGTGCTCTCCTCTTGTGGACTTTATACACCATCCCATCTATGAAGACAAATAACCTACTTTGGGTAAAGTTATTATGTAAAAAATGTATCACCATAACTCTGTTTGGTTAAAGACAATTACCGGTTTTGTGGAATGTATAATAAAGATATATTCATTCTAAATAGTGAAGCCACATTTGACAGGAAGTTACAAGAGGATATTTATTTAAGATTTCAAGTAACTACTAGTAGAGACAAGACACTCCTTCGCATTTGCCGTGCACGCTATAAATAGGAATACAATCATTGAATACAAAGTTTGGAGGCCTAACCGCTCGTACTTTGATCATAAACCTTCTGGTCTATGCTTTGATCTCGACTGTAAAAAAAAAATATCTCCACAAAGCCAATGTTATCTCTACTTGGTGTTGACTTTTGCAACTAATTGTAACTCCGTCGACTATCAGAGACCGGTTATCCTCTGTCCATCCGTCCCCAAACCATTGTGTGCGTTGAATGATTGTGCCAGTTTACTATTTTTCTCCTCATGCTTTCATATTCAAAATCTACTAATAAAAAAGTAATTTCACTAATTATATTTCATACACAATCCAATTTAGAGACAGGATATTTTATAATATGTCCAAATAACACTTTCTACTTGTTTGTAACCCCATAACATTTATATAATTTTGTTGTATCTTACAATTACTAAACGTCGTGAGCATGAAAAATATATGCTACGGAGTTTAACGTAATATGTATTTTCGTATTTAAAGTGGTAAAGTAAAAAAATGGTCAAAATAAAATTGATGGAAAATACACAAAACTTCTTTAAACTTTTGTGGGAGGGATGGTGCGCATGCGCCAATAAGTGTTGTTGCATGTTTGTCTGCTCTGCTTAAATCTTAACTTTTTGACGAATGTTTCTTTAATACTGTACATAAATGTTGTTTGCATTGTGACATTGGTACTTGTGATGCTGCCCGATCCTCCAGTTCAATTCCGTAAGCGTAGATATACTATTAGTGGACAGTCAAACTAGTCAAGGGTTTTAGGTTAGTTGACCTAAACACTCCCGAACCAAACGTGCCCACGCTTATCGGCTCTTATCTGTGGGAACCTTGTCATCCACTACCTTCAACGATTGCTACACCGAGGCAAAGTAGCCGAGTGGTTAAACCGTAATCTACCAACCTCAAGTACAAGTGTTCGAATCCCCCATCTCTCCAATAGCTTTTTGATTAAGGAAAAATCGCATTATTGTTTCTGACAAAGCCTTTATTTTTTTAATGCATTTTACAGGCTTATTATTATTTTTTTTTAAATTTTGAATCTACATTAGTTTTATTACCTGTATATATTTTAAACCAAATTGTTTTGTGACATTCATACCAGCAAGATGGTGTTGACTAATGACATTGTATACGAATCAATTGACGAAACTGATATGGAAAGTATTGTTTTTAGTTTAACTAAGGAACTAAACTTAATCACTCACAAACACCCTGACATTGATTTTAACAATATCTCGTCATGTATTACCGACTTGTTAAATAAAATTGACTTATTAAGTGCATCCTGTGATCAGCAAAAAATTGATCTGGAGCAGTCTCGCACTGAAGCACAGGAATTATCTGTGCAGCTGGAACTTGAAAAGGAGCAGCGCAAAATTGATTTTGAAAAATCGTTCCAAATTCAAGACCTTTTCGAATCTGATAACGGCTCTTTAAAAGATGAACTACAGGCTGCTAAAGTGTCCCTAAAGAAGTGCAATGAAGTTGCAGTGAGACTTACGAGTGAAAAAAATTCTCTCCATGACCAGTTAAATAAGACTATTAAAACACTTAAAAGTCAGGAAGAACAAAATCACGATCTAGAAACTACCATAAGTACACTAAGCTATAAATTAAGTGTAGCTAATAAGCAACTTGTACAACTTAATGATAAGTTATCTGATCCTAGTAACAAGTGGGTAGATGATGACATTATTTTCACTTATTTTAATGACATGTCAAATACTGTTAGTTCTGAAATTTTATTTTTTGGACCTGCGGTCTCTCAAACACTTAAATTGGGGCCGCATGACTATGTAACAGATGTTTTGGTTGGTTCACAATACTCTGCCTCTAATCACACTTTTTTATGTGTAAGCAACAGTGAAGAGCTCAGTAAAGCAGACTCTGGTTCACACTGGTCTCTCTTGTTTGTTGACAAAAACCGCAATGAAGCCTACCACTTTGACTCTTTAAAGGGATGTAACAATTCATCGGCTCTCAAATTAGCTAATAAGCTAGGGGTACCTATTGATAATTTTGTTGAAGTTGATTGTTTTCAACAAAAAAATAGTTATGAATGTGGCTTTAACGTTATTCTAAATGCAAAGTACATTCTGTACCACTACTGCCTCCCAAAGG
>JAQJVL010007309.1:0-24552 GCA_035578905.1 Stictocephala bisonia | reverse complement strand
GTTACCAGATTTTAAATTTTTAAAATTTGCTCCCTGTCTAAAAATAAAGCCCAAGATCTTGTTTGCAGAAGACACACATTTTTCTACATGTAAACTGAAAGACAATTTTGAGTCTAAAAATACCCCCAGATCCTTTATTTGATTAACTCTTGAAATACTTGCTCCATTTATAAAATAATTGTAATCAGCATATTCTGACCTACAAAAGGAAACCATGAAACATTTAGAAGTATTTAAATGCATTTTATTGTCAAGGCTCCATTTAAATACACTGTCTATATCTTCCTGTAACTTATGTGCATCATATATACTAGATACCGTATGTGCAAGAATATTTTCAAATCGTCAGCAAAAAGGAGAGCTTTTGCTGACTGTATATACTTAACTAAATCATTAATTAGAATCATGAACAAAGTTGGGCCTAGGTTAGAGCCTTGAGGGACACCAGATTGTACATTAAACACAGCGGAGGAGTGCCCCTTAAAAAATAGGTACATATTGCTTTCTATCTACTAAATATGAGGTGAATAAATGCAATAGTTTACTTGACAGTCCATATAAATGTAACTTTTTTAAAAGTATCTGATGATCAACCTTATCGAATGCCTTGGCCAGGTTGAGAAATATCGCATCCGTCTGAGTACACGAGTCCAGTCCTGAGGAGACATATGTTGTGAAATTTAACAGATTTGTTGATACAGACCAACCAGGTAAAAAACCGTGCTGAATCGGAGAAACATATTATTGCATATGGCTGAATAAATATTTATGGACTGCTACTTCAAAAATCTTGGCTGGCACCGACAACACTGCTACTGGTCTGAAATTGACAATTTGCGAATCTTTGCCATTCTTAAAAATAGGTGTTATTTTAGTAATTTTTCAGGATAAATACTATATTGCAGGCATAGGTTAAACAAAAACGTTAGAGGCTTACAAAAAATATCGGAACATCCCTTTAACAAATATTGAGGAATATAATCAGGTCCTGCTGTTGGCTTGCTCTTAAGTTTTTTTATAGCATTTAAAATGTCATCTTCAGATAGTCTGTCTAGGGTCAGACAAGCCACTCCCGCCACGGTGGGCCCGCTCAGAGCTATATCCACAGTTGGTACTGTTGTATACTTGTTATAGACTGATCCAAAGTAATCTTTAAAAGCATTCACAATCGCCACTCCGTCATCTAAACTCTTCCCTTGGTACTGCATTACAGGAGACTTACAGTGTGACAACCTCTTGTTTTTTATGTATTGCCAGAATACATTATTATTTTCAATAATTCAACAATATTATTTTCAATATTACTCAGGTAGTTCCCATAAACAGTTTTAATGTCAGCTTTAATTTCAGATCTTAACTTTTTTAAATTTTCATAATATTGATAAACACCGGTTCGTTTATACTTTTTATGAAATTTATCTTTTTGTTTTAATTTAAATTTAATTGAATGAGTAAACCAATAGGGATATTTAGATATGTTACTCATTTTTTTAGGACAAGTATCATTTAAGACATTATAAATTTGCGTATAAAAAAGTTAACTGCAGAGTTGACATCCCTCAAACAGTACAACTCAGTCCAATCAATTGCATTAAGCCTATTGTACAACTGAAGAAAGTCAGTCCGGCAGAAATCATATCCCCGACAATAATTCGACCTTGAGCGATAAGATAATGGAGCAGCGATAAGGAAACTTGCCACAATTGCTGGATGATAAGAATCCGCTTTTCTTATTTATTATGCAATGAAAAATTTCACAAATTTCGGCAGGTCAACTTTTGCCTTGAAAACCAGTGGTTTGCATGTCAATGCTTTAGTTACAGCAAATCGCTTATTTTGACGAAAGCTATGGCAGTAAAACATTTGAATGGAAATGGGTACGAATAAATTATAAAAACTTTATAAATATGTAATGACTTTTTTTGAAACAATGTAATAAAAGAATAAAAATGAAGTGTGGACTATGTTACAATTATTTACAACTTTTAATAATCAACACTAGTACTTAATAATTCATCGTCTGGTATTTCTTCCTCACTGTCATCTGTCTCTTCACTGTCACTGCTATCAATCCCACCCAACTCGACCACGAAGCTGTCGATGACTTCTTCAATCGGGCCGTCCTTCTCCCAGTATTCATGTTCCAGCCTCAAAGTGTGGTTTGTGAAACCTTCCCAGTCCATCCTGCTTACTGAACAACTTCTCTCTAGGTTTGTGCTTCTCTACAAAATTTTACAGATCACACTTTTTCATGTCTGCTGAACATGGTATATTGTTATCTTGCAGCCAGTCGATCATGTCCTTCTTTACTGCGTATTTTGATGGTGGTTTATTATCTTGCTTGTAATGATAGGGCACATTGTCCATAACAATAACACTGTTTTCAGGAAGATTCACCAGCATCTTTTCTTCAACCCACTTCTCAAAAGTAACACCATTCATTTGTCCATGGTAATCACCCTTAGCTTTACCGGCCCTGAAAATCAGTGCAGCGCCTTCAAGGAAACCGTTTTTAGAGCCAGCGTTAACAACAATCAGTCTGTTCGAAGAACTTGTGTTTGTCAACACACCGTGCACTTCATTGCTAGTCCAGCACTTCCCAAAGGTCAGATTGTTGTCGACCCAAGTCTCGTCAATGTAAAATATGTTTTTCTTCTCATCTTGAAACTGCTGAATTTCTCTTAAATAACGAGCACGCCAATTGACGATGTCTGGCCTTACAATGAGAATTTTTCTTAACTTGTTACAGCGTTTCCATTTGAATCCCATTTGGTTTAGAAGACGGCGTAGGGTTTCTTCTTTCCACGGAAAGTCAATTTTTTCCCTTATTGCGACTAACAGTTTAGACACAGTAGGCACTTTTTTTCTAACTAAATAGAAATCATTCACTACATCACGAACAACTCTTCTGTCAAATTCATCCATATGAAATTTTTTCTCCTCCGAGTAAGGCCTTTTCTTTCCGGGCGTAGTCAAGATTGAATCGCCAGCCTTCCCTCCGAATGTTTGTAATTGTACTCAGTGACACACCAGTATAACTTTGTACAAGCAAACTACTCTGTTTCATTAAATGTACTAAATTACCAGTTCTTGCTTCTTCGTCACATTTCTCGATGACTCTTCTTATCACTTCACTATGAACTGTTTGTCCTTTTTTCCGTGATGCCATTTTCACTACTCACTTACTTCAAAAACTGAACATGAAGTAATAATTAAAAAAATTACATACGTCGACAGGTCGTCTTAGTTCGATATACTGGCGTTGACTGCACAGCTGGTCACGAGAGCCGCGCCGTACAAGGTCAGTATGAGTAATACGGTGGATTGCTAGGCAACAACCGGTTTGGCACACTGGTGGGGTTAACCTTCTCCCTCACCCCTGTGTCCCCTTGCACGCAATCAAGTGAGAGGTAGACAGTACTGGAATATTTTTACTTGTATTCCCTAAGTTCACTTACACAACTAACTATTTGCTCATTACAAAATTCAAGTAACTTCGTCATATCACCCTTAAACTCTTTAATATCATTTTTTATTTCAACTATACTCTATCTGAATAACCTGTTCTTATTCTTCACGTCTGCGATTTCAGCAATAAGTAAATCAAGTTATCGCCATAACAATTTGACCACATGTAGCTGGATTACAGCACTGCACCACTAGTGTTATTACGAGGCCTAATAAGTTGTCCATCCTGGTGGCTAGCTGCCAGTCCTTCTAGTCCCTCGTAGAATATCTCTCCACTAAGTAGGTGAATGTTGATTATTTTAGATTTATGACCTAAATTCCTCAATTGACATTATGCATGGACTTAATTTTGTCCCCTGTAGAATCAAGACTGAATATTTCCTAATTCAAAAAACTACTGTACTCAAGCGACCTGTGGGACTTAACCAAGTCCATATCCATACATGGTAGACATATTGTTCATAAATAAGTGTTCATTAAACATTTTCACCACTTCACTGTACACTGCGAATTCGCCTCAAAAGCCCTTACCATAACAAAAATGAAAGAAACAGATGTTGTGTGTAAAAAACAGTCAAATATTATATTTTTGAACAACTTAACACCTTGAACTAATTTACTCTATTTACTTATGATAAAACTGTATAATAGTAAACGTTATAAATTTAAAAAAATATAAGTTGAGAGATTTTTTTTATTGGAAATATTATTTATTTTAATTTGTATCCTTAAACAATCAATACTTGGCTCCTAAACTCCTTTAAAATGAAATAAAAATATATATAATATGTAATAGTATTATTTACATATATTTTATGTTTATTATAAACATATAAACATACAGTAATATTTGATGTTTACTACCTCTGATAATAAAAAAATTTTGTGTTAAAATAATAAACACAAAATATAACAATTAACTTAAAACTTTTGGTAATTCAACTTTCAATTATATATCTTATAGCAACATCTCATAGACAGATCCCTATTTCATCGCTGCATAATGAGTTAAATTTAATTTACAAAAATCTGTTTTATTATATTGATATAAATTAAAAGCTATAGTATGGGATAGCAATGTTATGGGCAACATATCACTAAACCATAATTCATCGTGAACGATTAAACAAATATTTGTTTGATATAAAAAAGGACCTTGAAATTACGTAATTAGAGAATCGTTGATCTTTGTGAAACTTTTCCCAGAATTTCTTTTAAAAACTTATAAAATTCCTCTTGTATTACTATTTTAATTAATAAACTACTCACTTATTAAAATACGAAAATAATTACCGGAATTAACTTTTGCTTAAAAATATTAATCTTATTCTACTTTAACCGATTAATAAAGTCTCATGTAGAGAATATTACAGTAAATATTTTAAAAGCCCACTTCAAGTTCCTCTCTAGAGACATACCGAGTTTTATTTTATAGATGGTTCTAACAAGATACTGCTGTTCACTTTAGGAACTGCGGAGTCTGGAGAGAAACTAGTTATCTGGAAGGTCCATTCCTGAAGTAATAGCATTGTTAGACTTGGTCTAATTATTGTTGTATTTAAATTACGTGAGGTTAGGAAACTCATCATGTTTAGTAGTTGCCCATCTCTATTGATATAGAATATTTTACCAACACTTAGTATTGTGTACAATTATTCTCTATATAAAAGTACGGTATACACGTTAGTAAAATCGTTATCAAAATTATAACTAAAATCTTAGCACTCCTTAATTTCATCATAACTGAATATAGACTACCGTACTAAATTGAGAAACTAAACTTCTCACATACACATTTTTTTTAATTCAACTATTTTACATACAACAGTTTGAGTAGCTTTTAAATTTAATATATGAAATAAAATTATGAAAATAAATTGAACGGAGATCGATAATGGAATTCATATCTTATATCCTCTACATTTTAAATGCTGTCATGTTCTATTGAATAGATAACTGAAGTGTGTTAAATTTATTTCATACATAGATCGGTCGAGACCAAGTAATTATTTAACTAAATTATCTATTTCTTGAAAGTTAGTGTAACGATAAGTATTAAAATGTTTCTTTATTTTAAGAACATGATTTTAATTGAAAAAAACCATGTTGTACTTCAGTCTTATTATCAGCTAATTTTAAATTAATTAGTATTAAAGTGTTTTGTAGCACATAATGGATTATATAATATGTAACAATGGGTCATCAGATCAAGTGTTACCTAACAGTTAGAGCAAGTTTTACATCAATATATACTGTTTGATCGATTTATTATAATAGATTAAACTATATAAACATTTCAAATACAAGGACAGGTGAAGATATCCTTTGTTATTCCAGGAAAAAATGTTACTTGTTCAATTCATTAAAAGCATATACCTCAACAGAGTTCCAGGTCACTGCACAGTTGCCTAGGCAACACTTACCACAACTACCAGTATCCACCAGGGATAGTACTGTGTGATCTGTTGTGTCTGAAAAATGGATGTGAATTTAGGCCAGTTTAGATATAGCTACTTATATGAAAGTATTATTGGTACAAGTACAGTGTCACTTAGGACGCTTGAAAAAAGCCAGTTGAAAACTGCCTACTCAGTAGTTTTGTTACTAGTTTATGGAATGGAACTAGTTCTATATTTTCACCATCAGCTAACCGTAGAAAAACCGGAAGATACATATATTCAACTAATTAGAATCTTTGTGGTCATATTACCAGTATATTCTTTGTTCAATGCAATTTGGGATTACAAAACCAAAATCTCTGCCACTCTGAATCTTGAAGCTATCGAAAGGACGCTGGAATCAAACAACGTAAATGTGTCAGGAAAGAAGTTATTCAAGATAATGTCCTTTGGGTTTATGATCCTCCATATGGTATATGTGATATTGCATTTAGTCCATATTATGTTAGGTGGACTCACATCATTACCGTTTACTCAATATATAACCACTTTCCAATATTGTGGCACACAACTAAGTTGTTTATCAACTCTGATAATGCATCAAATAAAGGTTCTACTCATTCAAAATGCAATAACTAAAGGATTCTCTGAAACCAATGAAAGTGAACTAGAAATAAGTACCTTAAGATCTTCAACATGTCGAGGACGCCTTCGAGGGCGACGTAAGCGTAGGATTGTTAGTGTACAAACTGAAGTGGATAAGAAGAGGATATTCCTGGCAGAACTGCAAGGATCTTTGGCTTACACTGAAAACGAGATAAACAAGAACGTCCAGGTGAAACTCATATTGTTCCGAATGATGGTTGAAGTAATTTTTCCCATCGTATTTATGGAAGCATATTTACTAAGAAAACACATTTCCTTCAGGATAGCTATTTACTTAGTTGCAATTATTTGTTTCGTCCTCAGCATAACCGTAGTTGAAAGGGTTCGCAGGGGAAAAGAAGATGCCTACCACCAGCTGTCCAACTCTTGGGAAGGCTCCAAAAAACTTAAACATCAACTTCTCGCCAACATCCATCGGAGCCGAAGGTCCTTCTCATGTGACCTTTTTGATTTTAACTACTCCCTTTTATTTGTCATGCTGGAGAACACTGTTTTTGTCACCACTACCGTGATTGCTTTGTGGAGCAACAACTAGGCACAATGTCTTGGAGTTTTGCACATTTTATATTTATAATTCATATTTTTTCGAAAAATATATTTAACTAAAGTAGAAGAGGAGGTATCAGTCTATGTAGGTTTTTATGCACTTGCAAATAAATTCAATAAATGTTATACCTAAAATATTTACCAACTTGATCACCTCTTAAATACGAGACGCCTCATGTAATATTTTAAACATGGAAAAAAGCACAAAGAATTTTCGACACTTTAATAAATACTATTTAGATTTATCCTGTCATTGAAACATTCAAACCACAACAAACAACTGAAATAATTTTAGGGAAACGAATGTTATTTAAATCCTTTGGGAAAAGCTTAATTTACATTAACAAACGTTCTTAAACCCACAAAATGATCGTTTATAATTTTGTTAAAAATCCATCGTAAAATTTACAAACAAGTTATTTGAACTCTCAATATCCTTCACAAAAGTAGAATATTACATTTTTTTTTCAAAAAGGGGTTTGAGTAATATAATTTCGTCAAAGAAATTAAAGTTAAATAACATGTCTAAAAAAATTTCAATCAAATTTGAAGACCTATTTCAGGAATGAAAATTTCTCTGTTATATTAAACTAATGCATAGTTCATTTCTTAAATTTTATTAAAATTCAATTTATTTTAAAGACGCTTGTGGAATAACAGATTTTGAGTAAACATCTATGTTATGGTTCAGCTTCCAGTGACTGAGGATTAGGTAGTCCACGTTATGCATTGATTTATTATGCCAGATTTCAAAAATGTTTAACTATTGCTATTTTTATAAATTTATTTATTTTTACTCTTATACTTAAAGCAATGCAGGAATTAAGCCGTACTTAAAATGTTGTAACTGATTTAACCTTAATTAATTGATGAAACAATTCTCATGTTGAGGAGGTTAAATTATCGTTAAAAAGACCACTTCAATTCCACTTTAGGGACCGACCGAGTTTAATTTGATAGATGGTTCTAACAAGATACTGCTGTTCACTTTAGGGACCGACCGAGTTTAATTTGATAGAAGGTTCTAACAAGATACTGCTGTTCACTTTAGGGACCGACCAAGTTTATTTTGATAGGTGGTTCTAACAAGATACTGGTGTTCACATTAGGGACCGACCAAGTTTATTTTGATAGGTGGTTCTAACAAGATACTGGTGTTCACTTTAGGGACAGACCGAGTTTAGTTTGATAGATGGTTCTAACAAGATACTGCTGTTCACTTTAGGGACCGACCAAGTTTATTTTGATAGGTGGTTCTAACAAGATACTGGTGTTCACTTTAGGGACAGACCGAGTTTAGTTTGATAGATGGTTCTAACAAGATACTGCTGTTCACTTTAGGGACCGACCAAGTTTATTTTGATAGGTGGTTCTAACAAGATACTGGTGTTCACTTTAGGGACAGACCGAGTTTAGTTTGATAGATGGTTCTAACAAGATACTGCTGTTCACTTTAGGGACCGACCAAGTTTATTTTGATAGGTGGTTCTAACAAGATACTGGTGTTCACTTTAGGGACAGACCGAGTTTAATTTGATAGATGGTTCTAACAAGATACTGCTGTTCACTTTAGGGACCGACCAAGTTTATTTTGATAGGTGGTTCTAACAAGATACTGCTGTTCACTTTAGGGGCAGACCGAGTTTAGTTTGATAGATGGTTCTAACAAGATACTGCTGTTCACTTTAGGGACCGACCAAGTTTAATTTGATAGGTGGTTCTAACAAGATACTGGTGTTCACTTTAGGGACAGACCGAGTTTAGTTTGATAGATGGTTCTAACAAGATACTGCTGTTCACTTTAGGGACCGACCAAGTTTAATTTGATAGGTGGTTCTAACAAGATACTGCTGTTCACTTTAGGGACTGACCAAGTTTATTTTGATAGGTGGTTCTAACAAGATACTGGTGTTCACTTTAGGGACAGACCGAGTTTAGTTTGATAGATGGTTCTAACAAGATACTGCTGTTCACTTTAGGGACCGACCGAGTTTAATTTGATAGATGGTTCTAACAAGATACTGCTGTTCACTTTAGGGACCGACCAAGTTTATTTTGATAGGTGGTTCTAACAAGATACTGCTGTTCACTTTAGGGACAGACCGAGTTTAGTTTGATAGATGGTTCTAACAAGATACTGCTGTTCACCTTAGGGACAGACCGAGTTTAATTTGACAGATAGGTTCTAACAAGATACTGCTGTTCACATTAGGGACCGACCAGAGTTTATTTTGATAGGTGGTTCTAACAAGATACTGGTGTTCACTTTAGGGACAGACCGAGTTTAATTTGATAGATGGTTCTAACAAGATACTGCTGTTCACTTTAGGACCGACCAAGTTTATTTTGATAGGTGGTTCTAACAAGATACTGCTGTTCACATTAGGGGCAGACCGAGTTTAGTTTGATAGATGGTTCTAACAAGATACTGCTGTTCACTTTAGGGACCGACCGAAGTTTAATTTGATAGGTGGTTCTAACAAGATACTGGCTGTTCACTTAGGTACATACCGAGTATAATTTGATAGATAGTTCTAACAAGATACTGCTGTTCACTTTAGGGACAGACCGAGTTTAATTTGATAGATAGTTCAAACAAGAAGATTACTGCTGTTCACTTTAGGTACAGACCGAGTATAATTTGATAGATGGTTCTAACAAGATACTGCTGTTCACTTTAGGAACAGACCGAGTATAATTTGATAGATGGCTCTAACAAGATACTGCTGTTCACTTTAGGTACAGACCGAGTTTAATTTGATAGATAGTTCTAACAAGAAGATACTGCTGTTCACTTTAGGTACAGACCGAGTATAATTTGATAGATGGTTCTAAAAAGATACTGCTGTTCACTTTAGGGACAGACCGAGTTTAATTTGATAGATAGTTCTAACAAGAAGATACTGCTGTTCACTTTAGGTACAGACCGAGTATAATTTGATAGATGGTTCTAACAAGATACTGCTGTTCACTTTAGGTACAGACAGAGTATAATTTGATAGATGGTTCTAACAAGATACTGCTGTTCACTTTAGGTACAGACCGAGTTTAATTGGATAGATGGTTCTAACAAGATACTGCTGTTCACTTTAGGTACAGACAGAGTATAATTTGATAGATGGTTCTAACAAGATACTGCTGTTCACTTTAGGTACAGACCGAGTTTAATTTGATAGATGCTTCTAACAAGATACTGCTGTTCACTTTAGGTACAGACAGAGTATAATTTGATAGATGGTTCTAACAAGATACCGCTGTTCACTTTAGGGACTAAAGAGTCTGGAGAGAAACTCGTTATCTCTGAGGTAGATTTCTAAAACGTTGGCATTGTTGGAATTGGACTATAGGTTCTAGATGTTAAATAATATGTGATTAGGAAACTGATTGTAAGCTGACAGTAAGTGAACTAATATCAGGGGGTATAATAACAGTTGCTCGTAAGCTGACAGTAAGCGAACTAATATCAGGGGTTAAAATAACAGGTGATTATAAGCTGACAGTAAGTGAACTAATATCAGGGGGTATAATAACAGGTGCTTGTAAGCTGACAGTAAGGGAACTAATATCAGGGGGTAAAATAACAGGTGATTGTAAGCTGACAGTAAGGGAACTAATATCAGGGGTTAAAATAACAGGTGATTATAAGCTGACAGTAAGTGAACTAATATCAGGGGGTATAATAACAGTTGCTCGTAAGCTGACAGTAAGGGAACTAATATCAGGAGGTAAAATAACAGGTGATTGTAAGCTGACAGTAAGCGAACTAATATCAGGGGTTAAAATAACAGGTGATTATAAGCTGACAGTAAGTGAACTAATATCAGGGGGTATAATAACAGGTGCTTGTAAGCTGACAGTAAGGGAACTAATATCAGGGGGTAAAATAACAGGTGATTGTAAGCTGACAGTAAGCGAACTAATATCAGGGGTTAAAATAACAGGTGATTATAAGCTGACAGTAAGCGAACTAATATCAGGGGGTATAATAACAGTTGCTCGTAAGCTGACAGTAAGGGAACTAATATCAGGGGGTAAAATAACAGGTGATTGTAAGCTGACAGTAAGCGAACTAATATCAGGGGTTAAAATAACAGGTGATTATAAGCTGACAGTAAGTGAACTAATATCAGGGGGTATAATAACAGGTGCTTGTAAGCTGACAGTAAGTGAACTAATATCAGGGGGTAAAATAACAGGTGATTGTAAGCTGACAGTAAGGGAACTAATATCAAGGGGTAAAATAACAGGTGATTGTAAGCTGACAGTAAGCGAACTAATATCAGGGGGTAAAATAACAGCTGATTGTAAGCTGACAGTAAGCGAACTAATATCAGGAGGTAAAATAACAGGTTATTGTGAGTTGACAGTAAGTGAACTAATATCAGGGAGTAAAATTACAGGTGATTGTAAGCTGACAGTAAGCGAACTAATATCAGGAGGTAAAATAACAGGGGATTGTAAGCTGACAGTAGCGAACTAATATCAGGGAGTAAAATAACAGGTGACTGTAAGCTGACAATAAACGAACTAATATCAGGGGTTAAATAACAGATGATATTATTGTATATAAATATAAAGAACCATGTATTGTTTGTGTAATACATATAGGTAATAGAAAACGTAAACAGACATTGAAATAAAAAATGGTGTAACTTACTTGTCTTTACAGATATAAGCTTTTGGCGTGTCGAGACACCTCAGGATATTAATTTTAGCTAGTGAAAAGAAATACCTGTTTCTAGGTTTAGACTGTTTAGAGGGAGAGGGAGAGAGAGAGAGAGAGAGAGAGAGAGAGAGAGAGAGAGAGAGAGAGAGAGAGAGGAGAGAGAGAGAGAGAGAGAGCGAGAGAGAGAGAGAGAGAGAGGAGAGAGAGAGAGAGAGAGAGAGAGAGAGAGAGAGAGAGAGAGAGAGAGAGAGAGAGGAGAGAGAGAGAGAGAGAGAGAGAGAGAGAGGAGAGAGAGAGAGAGAGAGAGAGAGAGAGAGAGAGAGAGAGGAGAGATGAGAGAGAGAGAGAGAGAGAGAGAGAGAACAATCTGCATTAATTGCAATAATATTGTGTACAAAGGTCATTCTAAAAGCGTAATTGTCTGTTATGAATATGTGAATTTAAGAAAGGTTAAGCTTTTGTAAAAAAAATAGAAAAGAAGATGTTTTTCCTTATAAGTATGCTTCTTACTTTCTCCCATATGCGTTAGCATAGAGAAAGTATTGTGATCGTCCAAAGAAACATTTTTTACAAGTTAGTCTAAAAATCCATTTAGGGTCCCCTGAACCCAAAAAAGTTTTTTTTTTCGAAAAAATTGGTGATGTCTGTCCGTATGTGTGTCTGTGTGTGAATGTGCAGTTCACTGGAGACCAAATGGATCGATACATTTTTATGAAATTCGATATTTAGGTGTATTTAGGTAATGTATTCATACCATTTTTCAACTTTTATGAAATTTAAGTTTTTTTTATGGGCAAAAATATACAAAATTGGAATATTCTCAAAAACGGCTCTAATGTATTTTAGGAAAGATGTTAATTATAATTTAAAATATTATAGTAAAAATTGCATGTTCACTTACTTAACTAGTTAATGAGATATTATAGGACATATTTAGGAAATATATTTAGGAATATAACTGGTAATATTAAAAGTTTAGACTTTTTTTAGTGTTTATTATGTGTGAAAGTTTGTGCCAATTCTTTGGAACTATTTATTGTATTGTTAATCCTTAACTGAAGGCATTTATTTATTTATTTTTTTGTGTGGACATAGTACACATTATATGAAACTTAACAATTTAAATTTTAAGCTAGCCTATACATAATTTGAAAGAAATTTTATACTGCTTTAAGGTATATGCTTTTGGGTAGAAGGGTTGGATTTTTGTTTTGTTAAAAACCTGAATAACCTTTAAAAATTACTAGTGTCTTTGGCGTAGTAATATATGTTTAATTTTAGTTTTAAAATACTTAAAGTAACATTTACAAAAGAATTTTAGTAAAAGTATGCCTCTTAGTTTTAAAATCAGTAATGATTTTTAATTAATTTTGTTAAAAACATTTAAAGTTATTTTAATACAGTTTTTTTATTAATATCAATGTATACACATGTCAAAATATGTATTATAGGTTTTAATAGAATATTGTAACTATTTTAAACTCCTATTGTGCTTTTTTTAAATGAGGTGTCCTGGCACCCCCAGGATAACTTGTTGCGTATTTAAAAAACAATCATTTACATTGATTAATTGTGTAGGTTGATCAATACTGATACGCAAAATATACTTAAAATGATAAAATAACTAATTACTTAAAAGTAAAACATATTAAATAGGCTATAAAAAATGTATATTATGAATTTGACAGAAAATTATCGCTATAAATATAATAAACAACAATACACATGCCTATACGAGATTACGAAATTATGTTACAAAAACCACATATTAGCACCTAGATCATGGCGAATAGCCCAGTCAATGAAGGTTTTGTGTCGCAACTAATTAGGGGAAAGCTGAATTTTTGCAGGGTGTTAGTATACAAGGTAAACAATAAAAAATGACAAAGTCCCGACCCCCATCCCTCTTGCTTTCCCCCCAACCCCCTCCCAAACATCGCAAGAGCAGTACTTTGGTTAAATACTCATAGCTCGAAAACTAATAAAGTTACAGACGTGATTCTTTTTTTAATTTACACCTAACAATATGGCAAACAAATTATGTACTTAAAAGTTTTATGTGTATAACTTCGTTTAACCGTAATACTGATATACATGCAAAAAAATGCCTCTGCTAATTACAAAAACTTACTTTAACCAATTATATCATTTTATCCTTGCATTGTGGAAAGAAACGTCTTCAATAAAACTTGTAGATAATTTAATTAGCTTTAAAATGATATATCTAACATTGCTTACCGTTGAAATTATGGCTTCATAGAGAGCGATTAAACAGTAGCGGGTATAGCGCTGTGCCGACCCCACGCTGCTCATAGCAGTGCCGCCGCCGCCGTTGACACTCGCCGCTGAGGGGCATCGTACTTGTATCTCGTATTTGTGTACTCGTATCCGTAGTCTTAAGTTATTTAGAGCAGCAATATAATAATTTTCACTTAAGGGTCCATAAGAAAATAAAGATTTAGTTCACTTGTATCACTGATAAATAACCAAATTTCACTGTATAGGCTCTGTTGTTTAGTTTAAAAATCTTAGTTTTGTGATACAATAAATACAATAAATGCAAGATAGTATTTTCTATATATATCAAAACCAGTATAGTATTTTTATAGCTTCTTATTTCCATAAGAATGAAGGAGAGCTCCTAGTACCCATTTATTTAAGGTGCTCTCAGTTATTCCTCGGCCATGAGTTAGACCTCCTATTATTTTAAAGATTTCATCAATGATTGCTCTATACAACGTCACTCCAATTGCCAGACCAGAACTCAATCTTTTCTTCTAATAGTGAAGAGACCTTTTGTCACAAAGATATCGTACTCTGTCTTAGTCAGCTTTGATTTGAGTTTCTTCATTTTCTTGGACATACATCTGAGCAGATTTTGCATAAGGAATGTGTCCTGCTGCATGAAAGTAAGGAAGCATATCAGTGATAGTGTCTAGGGGCAATTTCCAGTTCCCCGTTCTCTCTGCTAGAATAAAATTTAGCATTAGGTCGATTTGCTGAATTAGATTTAGCCAGAGCTTTGATGTTCTACTCTCAGACTTCTTTAAATTGATGAGGTCTGTCAGCTTTGCCAAGGCTGATTGAATGGATTTATCATCACACGCAATTGCTTGAGTAATATCACAGTGAGAAAGTTGGTCATAAACTGTTTAAACCTCGTTACAAAACACACTTGAACGTACCTCTTCGTTTTCTGTCACTTTTTCAACAATAGCAGCATAGGTTAATATGTATGCTCTCACAGCTCTAGCGAAGGCATGTCCAGTAAGCATGTGTTTCACCGTTGCCTTACCATAGACAGTCTCCCCACAATGACTATTCCACTACCTTCCATTATACGACCAATGCATCCCAAGTACGACATAAACAAATGGAAACCTCCCAACCTTACAACAATCCTTGACAAAATCAGATTGATCTTCAGAGCCAGCAAACGATTTCCATTGCTTTTTAAGTATAGTGGCTGGTCACAAGGTCACATGTATGTTTCCTTGTTCTTGCTACACTGTTCAGCTACAAAACACAATGCTGTATATACTGATGATGGGTTATTTGGATCAATGTCTATAAAAGGAATAGCCATGATGTATGAAGTGTCCTGCCCTTTTAAGTATAGTGGCTGGTCAAAGGTCACATGTATGTTTCCTTGTTCTTGCTACACTGTTCAGCTACAAAACACAATGCTGTATATACTGATGATGGGTTATTTGGGATCAATGTCTATAAAAGGAATAGCCATGATGTATGAAGTGCCCTGCCCTTTTAATTTTCTAGTTGAGACACTCATAAAACCATTCCAGCCTGGTTGGATGTTACATCCGCTGACCCCATAACAGATTAGGTGTATGAATAGAAGGATACTGTGTTTGCAGTTATTTTCCTCAACGATATGGCACCTGAGAAGTCTTCCATAACAATACGAGCTAAGCCACTGGTTTTTCGCTTAATATACGACCGTTTACGGGTTTCTTCTGCAATCTTAAATGGTCCATCAACTAATCTAGGTACTTCTGAGGTGATAGAGACATGTGACGATGGAGTGATGCATGCAATTCCTCCCATCGCATTAAATGTGTTCAAGCCATCTAACGATCTTACGTTAACATCAGCGTTGTCAAAAACGTATTGTGTAAAGGAATCAGGATTCTATGACTGGGGGGGCCATTCGTGATTAAAGACCTTATATATCTGTCACTTTCATAGTATGAGGAACATACTCCCAGCGCAGAAAGTACCTCAATCAAATTTTTTGACCCATACATTCTATTTAAATATAGAGACAAAGAAGTTTTGTATTGACGATAGGAAGGACTTTGGTCTTACAACGGACATTATTGAATGGTTTATCACAGCACGTTTTCTACTTATGTCAGAGCTCGAGTTTTCAGTTCGTTTTTTGGTCTCCGTAGACTAAATAGTGCAATGTTTCAGGAACCAAATCATTTGGTGTGGTACTTAGTTTCCTTCGCTCTTGAATACTTTCCACAGTCATAATTCATTTTTTGGACATCTTCCCTAACAATTTCTACTGCTGTTCTAACAATTCTTTTGCGTTCTTCTTCAGAACTGGTTTCTCTGTTTTTGTACCAAGAATCTAAAACTTTGTGACTAGTATGTGACATACCTTAAATACTTATCTTTCCAGATAAATTATGCACAACTAGCCTATCTTGGAAAAAATCTACAGTTTTGCTGATATGGCCGTCCTACCTTTTGTTCACTACTTTTAGGTTTACAAAAGTTCTTATAACATTGCCCGTGGAACGGCTTCAGCGGCAACTAAATCAATAACATCTAAAAGTCTAGACTTAACTTTACAGGCCCAATCATCACTCCTAACATCAGAAGCATTGAGGAGCATTTGCTTTATTTCAATAGTTTGAAACCTCGTGAATTCTGGTTCGGTACTTATATGGAAGTTTAGCGTCAAAAACCGCACGTTCTCCACATAACAAACAATCATGATTGAAATCAAATGTGTTGTCTAATTTTCTGAGAAAGTGCTGCGAGTGTAGAAGGTTCTGCATTTTGCGCTTTTAATGCTGCTTTAATGGTGATAGGTCTGGTATAATTTCGCCTACATGTAGAATGAACCTTTATTAAATCGACATTAGCAAGTAATTATGAATCTCGTCTTAATTCCAGAAACAGTATTCAACAAGATACGTACTAAGGACTGTCTACGAACAAGTTACAACATGCAGTCCGACGCATGGAGACATCCAAGCGCCTGACGAGTCACTGCTAGAAAGCGGCGACGCTCCGGCGGTGCAGTGTCCGCTACTGTTTAATCGCTCTCTATAAAGCAACTACGTCATTAAATAGCTTGACTAGACCCATCATATTAAAGCTAATTAAATTGTCTATAAGTTTTGTTGAAGACGTTTCTTCCACAATGCAAGGATAAAATGATATAATTGGTTAAAGTAAGTGTTTGTAATTAGCAGAGGCATTTTTTGCATGTATATCAGTATTTACGGTTAAACGAAGTGATACACGTACTTTTAAGTACATAATTTGTTTGCCATATTGTTAGGTGTAATATAAAAAAAGAATCACGTCTTTAACTTATTAGTTTCGAGCTATGAGTATTTAAACCAAAGTACTGCTCTGCGATATTTGGGAGGGGTGGGGGTCGGACTTTGTCATTTTTTATTGGTTTACCTTGTATACTAACACCCTGCAAAAATTCAGCTTTCCCCTAATTAGTTGCGACAAAGGGCATTTTTTTACCTTTATTGACTGGGCTAGAAGTTATATCTGACTATAACAGTGTCAGCAGTATGCCTGGCTGTGAGCCGTCTTGCTATGTATCTGTCTTCTAAAATGTCATGTCAGTTTGGGGCTTGGCCTTTGATCACTTTATCTCCGTAACTGACTACTTCCCCCTCATGTATACCTCACTGTGGCAATGTTAGCAGTAAGTCTGGCTGTGAGCCACTTTAGCCTGTATCCATCTTCTTACCTGTCATGTCAGTTTGGGGCTTGGCCTTTGATCACTTTATCTCCGTAACTGACTACTTCCCCTTCATACTGTATATACCTCAATGTGGCAATGTCAGCAGTATGCCTGGCTGTGAGCCGTCTTGCTATGTATATGTCTTCTAACCTGTCATGTCAGTTTGGGGCTTGGCCTTTGATCACTTTATCTCCTTAACTGACTACTTCCCCTTCATACTGTATATACCTCACTGTGGCAATGTCAGCAGTAAGTCTGGCTGTGAGCCACTTTAGCCTGTATCCGTCTTCTTACCTGTCATGTCAGTTTGGGGTTTGGCCTTTGTTCACTTTATCTCCGTAACTGACTACTTCCCCCTCATATATACCTCACTGTGGCAATGTCAGCAGTAAGTCTGGCTGTGAGCCACTTTAGCCTGTATCCGTCTTCTAACCTGTCATGTCAGTCTGTGACTTGGCCTTTGATCACTTTATCTCCGTAACTGACTACTTCCCCCTCATATATACCTCACTGTGGCAATGTCAGCAGTAAGTCTGGCTGTGAGCCACTTTAGCCTGTATCCGTCTTCTAACCTGTCATGTCAGTCTGTGATTTAGCCTTTGATCACTTTATCTCCGTAACTGACTACTTCCCCCTCATATATACCTCACTGTGGCAATGTCAGCAGTAAGTCTGGCTGTGAGCCACTTTAGCCTGTATCCGTCTTCTAACCTGTCATGTCAGTTTGGGGTTTGGCCTTTGATCACTTTATCTCCGTAACTGACTACTTCCCCCTCATATATACCTCACTGTGGCAATGTCAGCAGTAAGTCTGGCTGTAAGCCACTTTAGCCTGTATCCGTCTTCTTACCTGTCATGTCAGTTTGGAGCTTGGGCTTTGATCACTTTCCTTCAAGAACGATCTACTTTCACTGGTTTAGATTAGCTTCACATAACTCAACCTAGAAAGGAGAGGGTACATTCAGAACAGAAGCCAAACCTTAAAAGTACATTCATGTACACAAAGGCTCAATACGAAATGGAGAAGGTATACTCTGGACAGAGGATCGACCTCTAACGTCCTTTCTTGTCCACAAAATTATAATCCGCAATGGAGAAGGTACAGTCTGGATAGAGGACCAATCTTCTAATGTCCCTTAATGTCCACAAAACTTCAATCTGGAATGGGATGGTACAGTCTGGACAAAAGACTCAACCTCTAAAGTACCTTCATTATCATAAAGGTTCAATCCAGATTGGAGAAGTAACAGTCTACACAGAGTACAAAACCTATAAAGTCTCTTCATGTCTACAATGGTTTAGTTATAAATAAATAAACATTCTATTTTTATTTATTTTTAAGAAAATTTAATTTATTGTTATGACGCCGATCGTCAAGATATGGGCGAATATGGATTTCGAATGAGTGTGATGAGTGTAGATGAACGAGTGTAGTCATTGTTACCATCTGAGTTCGACTTAGCTAGGAATGGAATATTTATTAACAGTCTATTACCAATAGCCAGGTTAATTATGGGACGTACAGCTTTACGTGGAATCCGAACCACGTAGTGTTGGTCTGATTTTCAGCTAAATGACTAGTCTGACACTCAGTTCTCTTCCCTACACAACATCTGAACCTTGACTACTACCCAACATGGACACCCAAGACTTTTCTAATATTATCTACGTCGATAGCAACCATTGAGCGGACGCCGTGTCGGTATTAAGAGGACCGAGTATGTAACCTATCGCCTACAATCTCCCAAATATTTATATTTAATAATACTAAAACAAATATATACAATATAAATATAAAAAACATATCTACAACTCCTAATCGTTAGTGGTACTAATAGAAAGGTCTGGGAAAAATGTATTGGAAGTTGCCCTACCTGAGGCAATGAGGCGGTGGTATTGAGGTCCACTGCTCTGGAAAATCAGTTTCCCGTCTGGCTCCGACGTATATTTGACTAATAGGCTTCAGTTCACGTTGGCATTCTCAATAACAACCGTTGGAACCTGATTTAACCGAATATAAAGTCTATGAAAATACAATTTTCCTTTTCATTGTGAATAAATATAGCTTCTACTCGTTAATATACAATGCACTTGTCAACCCTACGAACTCCCCTATGACCTATTGTGGTTTTTATATTGATTCAAGAGTCCTTGTTCCTCCACATTTGTTCTGAAATTCCAGTTTTTAAATTTATAAAGGAATAAAAACGATAGTTGAAGACTTTTTTACTAGTTTATTAACTCAACAAATAATCTATGAAACCAACAGGTGTTATACATTTTTGTTTCTCTGATAAGAATATTAAAGTCAACCAACAATCCGAATACAAAAAATGTCTAACTTTAAGCTTATAATAAAAATTAAAACAATGCCACGTAATTGTTTGAGATCACCAATAGCAACTACTGATTGAGCTTTGGTGACTTTTAAAGGACATAGATATAGGATATAGCTCGGGGCAAAATAAACGCTGTCTTAGAAATATTAGCTGTTAAATTAATGTCGTATGATTGATTCATCAGGAGCCGTAGTTTTTTAAAAACGTTACTAGGATTAGAACCATAGCTCAAGAAATATTTCTGCAGTTATAGCAACTACTGTACGTGTATGGGTGGGTGGGAGGGTCATCAACACTGTAGTGCAGCATATTTAAAAATATTTAAAGCTTCTCTGCGAAGTTTAGGTTTGGAAAATATTTACTTATCACCAAACAAAAGGTTATAGAAGTGTGTAAAATCACTTCTATGGCCTTGGGAAGCTCATATCAACAGTGGCCAATACATTACGTGATAAAAATTAAAATTACAAAAAAATTAGGTGACCTAGGACCATGTGTTTGGAGTTGGTTGACTGCCAACTGGTGTCAATTTTCGTGTCACACACATAATATATTAAATAATATTCTATTTAAAATTGCTTGAAATTCTCAGCCATATGACTATACCTACATTTTATCATTTCTAAATAATCTTATTTTAAGTGATTATTTTAAATAAAAGTTAGACAAAAATCTTCATTATGGTTACGAATATTTACAGTTTCTGAAAACAAATTAACAATCAATTAATTGTAAAGGAATTAACACATTATTAATATGCATTAAAATTTCTTGTATCATTATGAAAAATAAAGACAATTTGTACATAATTACAATATACTTTACTGACAGAGATAAGAAGGGTGTCAAGTAGGTAATTATTCGACAAAATTAAAATGAAATTGTTGTAATTGTAATACATAATACAAACATCTTAAACACCAAAATATAAGCAGTATATTATTTTATTTGTTGATACAATACATGAACGATGTTAGTCACAAAACAAAAAATGATTGAGTACGATGTGGAATATGTGTTATGAACATGTTTATTAAACAAGTTTAAGCAAATTATTGCTAACAATGTTGGTACACGCCGATGGAAAATAACGAATTATACTCTTTATTACTTAAGTTTTGTGAACTTTTTTGCTAGTACCTTTAAAACTCTTTATTTGTATATAAACATAAAATTATATTACTGTGACAAGTTTTAGTATTGGTTTCGTAAACGAGAAATAAATACCCAACTACAGTTATATTTAGGTTAATCTAAAGTATATTGTAAATAATTAAAAAAATTCTCATAAATTCCAGTAAAATGGTTTATTTTTGTGAGGCTTTTCGCCTATAATGGAGGCATCTTCAGACATCAACACAATTCTAATTTTTTATGTCTGAAGACTAATCTAAAGTATTATTATGTATTTGTCATAGTAGACAGTATATTAATGAATTAGTACAAAATAACCGGTTATTTGCTCAAATTAGGTAAAGAATACTACAGATTAATTCTAAGGCCTGGTGTGAAACATGTCAGCTGATAAACCAATTAGAGAATGTAAATCAGCTGTTCTCACAACAATGTGTAAAGGTCACACAACTAAACAAACATGGACTGTCCAGTTTCTATACACGACCGGATATAAACTTGACTCTGATCTTGAATAAAAATGTCTGCGTAAATAATTGACTTGAAAAATGCCTTTAACAATCAGTAAGGTTATTTCAATAATGATTAATATAACATTTTCAATAAAATTAATATAAACTTAGAGAAAAATTAAAATTCAAAGAAATACAATCATTGTTTTTTTAATGGTATCCTTGAGTAAACCATACAATACATTCAAAAGTAATTGATCGAAAGAAGATATGTATATGGGTAACAACAATTAATAAAAGTAAAATAAGTAAATAATAAATAAAATAAAATTAAATAACATAGTTTAAACTATTGTTAACGAACATTATTGATAAATTCCTCAAAGATTTATCAACAATATAAAACTATGCCAAAAACTGATTAATAGGGCCAGCCTCATATGTAGTTGAAGGTGCTTAAGGATTTCATACTCTTGTATTAAAAGTTTTATTTTCATACTATTTTAAAGTACTTGAACGGTAATAATACCATTCGTTTATCAGTTCAGGCCATAACTAGTGGTGTAAATAACAGTTTAACTCTATCTTTATTTTTTTATTTTCCAACCTTAATAGGTTGTAGTTTTATTTCGAGTAGTTCGAGACAGAATATCATTGATGAAATAGCTTGCATATTGAAATAAGAGTTCTTAGAATTACACACACATATATATGCATTCAATTCAGTTCACTAGAATCTTTAAAGCTTCCATAAATAATATTGACGATACCCTCGACAGTACGTCCCCCGCTAAAGTGAAATGTCTAAACAATGTTCCAAAAAGAAGGTGCCCGAGAGCTATTAAAACTGTAACAGGTTCAAATTTATGTTTACATTGATAAAGAATATATTTCGGTGTTTCCAGACATAATATACACCCTTCATATGAAGAATTAAAAGTGTACTTTTCATTAAAATAAATACAATAATTTATTCGAAATCAATTGAGATATAAATCTTTTTAATCATTACCAAGTTAGTAGGCATGTCAAGTGCCATAATTTACAATTTCGTTGTTTTTTTTTAAAATCCCACTGTTTTAAATGACGAGCAGTGTTTAAAGTATCCGGGACATTTTCAGACAAAACCGTTTCCCCTCATACATAAATTAAAAGCCTTTCACTTACGCTGTTTAGCACTTTTTTTTATAATTGAACACCAGTTGATCCGAAATATAAATTTATTGCGAGATAGTGAGTGTTTCTAGAGTCGTAAATTATATTTGCTAGCCATAGTAAACCCCGAAAGTTTACGTACAGTTAGAGATAATGGGGCAATAACTTAGGTTGGATTGAGTCTAACCAACCTTGGGTATTTATTGGGGTATAGTACAGTGCATTGGGGGTTTAAAACTAAAATATTGCTATTCTAAACATTCTTTTAATGGCTATATTATTGCTATCATCATTGAAATGTACGTCGTTATCCACTCATAAAATTGAATAAGTGAATCATACTTCCAATGTTTTTAAGTAAATAATAAAAATAAAACGTATTACTTATATAATAATAACAGAGTATATAAAATAGTTCGATTGAAATAAATAGTTGTTTTAATATATCCATGTATTATTTACAAAATATTGAACAGGATAGAATGCACTAGTAACTAAAGCTTCCGGTAGCGACCGCGTCGATTTATTATTTTCAATATTTATAACACGAAACGTTTCGGCCATGTTGTGATGTGGCATTCTCAGAGGTATAGCTGAGACTGAAGTGGCTCTTGAGACTGAAAGGTTATCTTACCAATTCAGTCTCAGCGATGCCACTGAGGATGCCACATCACAGCATGGACGAAACGTTTGGTGATGTAATTATTGTAAATAACACTGACACGGTCGTTGCCGGAAGTTTAGATTAGTCATTTCACCGGCCGCCTACGCCTACGAGATGAGATAAGAGTAGAATGTACCGTAATGGGAAGATGCAATGAGGACTGGATTTATTTTAATAAAAAAAATATATTTTATCGAAGATTTTGCCGATAAATGAGGAAACATTTGTTTAGTATGGTGAAAACGGGGTGTATTACTTGATACAATAAGATAATGTACTAGATACAATAAAATGAGTGTTTGTTATGTTTCAACTAATCTATAATACATATAATAGATTAGTCAAACACATTATATTAAACTAACTATAATATAATAGTTAGGTGTGTCCTTTAGAGCTTTGACACAGACCTCCATTTGATCCTGGCGGGTAAAGCACCATTCAGTACATTTATCACTGCATCATAGCTATAAGATCGGCCTGGGCAGGTAATTGGCTTTGTTCTAACTATCGAGCAATGGAGTGATAAGACATTTTTATCCCTTATTAACGCCCTCTGATCAACTTTCAATTTCTCATTCCTCTTAATTTTAGTACAACGGTGAGGACATATTGACTCACCCGTTTATCTAAACTACCTCTGATAAACTTTCAATTTCTCACCCCTCTTGATTTTATTACGATGGTGATGACATGTTGACTCACCCGCTTATCTAAACACCCTCTGATCGATCAACTTTCAATTTCTCATCCCTCTTAATTTTAGTACGATGGTGAGGACATATTGACTCACCCGTTTATCCAAACGCCCACTGATCAATTTTCAATTTCTCGTCCCTCTTAATTTTAGTACGATGGTGAGGACATATTGACTCACCCGTTTATCCAAACGCCCACTGATCAATTTTCAATTTCTCATCCATCTTAATTTTAGTACGATGGTGAGGACATATTGACTCACCCGCTTATCCAAACGCCCACTGATCAATTTTCAATTTCTCATCCCTCTTAATTTTAGTACGATGGTGAGGACATATTGACTCACCCGCCTATCCAAACGCCCACAGATCAATTTTCAATTTCTCATTCCTCTTAATTTTA
>JAQJVL010007308.1:20000-24581 GCA_035578905.1 Stictocephala bisonia | reverse complement strand
TAATTATTAGAGGGTAATATTTATGTTCAAACGTTTGATAACTATTAAGACCAGTATATAGTCACTAATAAACCCAGTTCGGAGAACTTCTGCCTACAAATAAGGACATTAAGGACCTTCCAAGTTTGGAGGTTCAGGGCACAACAACTTTTTTTTGGGGCTAATAGGGGTTAAGGAAATAATATTAGTTATAAGAGATATAGTCAGAGAACACTGTATCAAAGTTTGATAAATTTTGGAACATAGGATCTATTTTAAATTAAAAGGAAAAAGTCCTGAAAGTGGAAGGGGCAGATTATAATATAAGGGTTGAATAATTTTAAGTTTTCTTTTTTGTTATATTAAGAGGAGTGTTTAATAAGAATTTCAAGCGAAAGCGATTTGTTGAAAAAATTTTTTTAGGGGTAGTATTAATTGTTAAAGTTTCAGATTTCAACCCCCGATAGGGGCGGAAGAAATAAAGTTGGGAGGTTGGAAGTTAGTTTAAAAAACGTAGAAAATTAAGTAGTATTTTGTATATTAATTTCATAATTTTAGGATAAGCGAGGAATATTTTAAGGCGATTTGAAATTTGAGACGTGGCACTTCCGGGAAAGCACGTGTTCGTGAAAATTGTCGGATTTCGACGAGAGTCGGCTCATTGTTCTTAGGAAATTGTCTAGTTTAAGAAAATATATATATTGTCCCAATTATTTTTTTGTAAAATTTTGGGATTTGGAGTAGATATAAGTAGTGAAGTTTGCCGGTTCTGGCACAAAATCTGGTAATTTTGGATTTGAGTCTATAACTCATTCTTAAGTCGTGTTAGGTTGTTTTTTCGGGTTACTTTAATATTAGTAAGGTATTTTCTAGGTTTTAAGGAAAAAAAAGTGGAAAAAAATATTTTTTCTGAAAAATTTGTTGTTTTTCAGTCCGTAGTAAAGAAATAGGTTCTAAAATAGTATTTAAGACTAGTAGGTGTATTTTGAGTGTTTTTGATTAGAATAAGGTACCAGATCTGGTAGGGGTTAAGCCCCTCCAGACAATGTCTCACCGGAATAGGAGTAGGTCGGTGGATGGGTCTCCACCGCGAGTAAGGGTTTCTGGATTTGGGGGTTTATTTGGATTTTCTGGAGCTCCGAAGGACTCAAAAGAGTTCAGTAAGCTGAAAAAGGGATGGAAAGAGGAAGAGAAAGCTATAAGGAAGGAAATTAGGAAAGGAGAACCTTGGGGGGCGAGAGGGAGCAGAGAACAGGAAGAAGAAATGGGAGGACACAGTGGGAGAAGAGAAGCTGAGACTGAAGGGAGCAGGGAGAGGCCGAGGATATCACGGGAATCAGCTACAAGAACACCAGTCGCGAGAGGCAGAGGAGGAGGAAGAGGAAGAGGAACGAGCAGGCAGAACGTGGGCAGGCAATGGGGATATGACTGCACGACGGATACGGAGATGGATGAAGGCACCACTACGGACGGAGAAGTTGGAACGTATGAGAACATAGGAAGGAAGAAGAGGAGGAGGGATGAGACGGACCAGGGAGGCGAGACAGAAGCAGAGGAGGAAGAGGACCCGGCGCAACTGAAAGGAGTGCTAGGGGAGTTGAAGAAAACAATCGGAGAAATGAAGCAATGGGTACAACAAACAAAGGAAGCGAAGGAAAAAAAGAGAGGATCAAACATTGAGGAAGCATGTTCAATTATTGGAAAAATGGATGAGATCGAAGGCAAGATAGTGGAAAAGTATTATAGGTACTTAGGGGGGGTATCCATGATTAACATGGTGAAGAAAGTCCTAAATGAGGGGGGGAAAATGGGAAATCAGGTAGGAAGGAAGTCATTTGCTGATGCGGCAAGGGCCCCAAAGGTTAACATACCGGCGGCAAAGGGCATGAAAAAGCAGGGGAATGTGGTGTTGGTGTTTCCGGAAAGGTCCGAAGAAGGAAGGCCCACCATGGACTCGGAGGAAACCAAGAGGAAAGTTGTGGAATGTGTCAACCCTAGGGATGATTTCATCAGGGTCCGCAATGTGAGGAGGATTAGAAATGGAGGAGTCCTGGTGGAGACCTCTGACAAGGAAGGAGCGGCGAAGATCAAGGATAATCCTAGACTGAGAGAATCGGGGCTGAGGGCAACAAGCCCGAAGCAAACGAACCCGAAGGTAATGATTTATGACGTTCCCAATGAGGACTTCGTCACAGTTTGCGAGGCCATTTGGAAGCAAAATCCTAAGAATAGAGTCAACGGGAACGAGCTTCAGGATGGATTCAAACTGATAAAGGAGATTAGAGGAAGGAAAGAGGGGGAGAGACACTGGGTAGTAGAGTGTACCCCTGGTGTAAGAAATTGGTTAAGGACGGGTGATAGAATTTACATCGAGTGGCAATCATGCAGGGTGAAAGATTACGCTGATGTGGTGAGATGTTATGTCTGCCAAGGGTACGGGCATGTTGCCAAATACTGCAGGGAAAAACCCTGCTGTGGACACTGCGCTGGGGATCATGATAGGCAGAGGTGCATGAACAGAGACCTCCCAGAGGTGTGTGGAGCCTGCAAACGATTTGGAAAACCGGCGAACCACAGTGCCAACAGCAGGGAATGCCCGGCGTATCAAAAGGCAGTGGAGGAGTCGTTGAAAAAGACTAACTATGGACGTTGAACATGAACAAGTAGCAGGTTTAGGTTTCAATGACGGGCTCACGGAGGAAGCTAGTTATGAGATCCCGTTTGAGGCGGGGGAGTGTAGACTTTGTAGAGCTTGGTTCACAAAGCCGGGGGCTTTAGTTAAGCACCACAAGACCGTGCACAACGATATAGAGATCATATTTAGATGTAAAATTTGTGATCGGGGGTTCAGGGGACCACATGCAGCTGCATGCCATGTCCCCAACTGCAAAGTGCAACCGGCCTGGGTGTGGCAGTTTTGGTGTGAGGCCTGTAAGAAGGGATTTAACTCGAAAAGCGGCCTGTCACAGCATAAAAGGTTCAGACACATAGAAGAAAGGATGAGTGAAAGAAAGAGAGAGGGTGAAGGGAGAAGAGATAACAGGCAAGGTAGAAGGAAATGGACAAGAGAAGAAGAGGAAGTGATAATAAATTACTTTAGAACAAACCTCGACCAGGGGCGCTATAGTAATGTGCTACAAGGCATGTTGGTGGGGAAAACAATTAAACAAATAAGAGATAAGGTAGCTCTCCTCCGCAATAATGGGGTCATTCCCGCCGCTGCTGGACCAGCGGTGGCGGTGGAAGAGTTGCTGATAGAGGAAGAAGATGAGGCAGCGGCGGGACTTGACCCATCTCCCTCGTCAACGTCTGATGACGAGGACGGGATGGAGCCCCCGCCAAATGTCAACCCCTGGTTGGAGGACCTCAGAAATAGATGGTTGGAACTGCCACACACGAGCGAGCTCTGCAAAGAACTTGAGAGGGAATGGACTGCTCACCCTCACCCGGATGAAACCTGGATGGACGGTTTCCTGAGCAAGGTGACAAAAGAATTAGGCAAAGGCGAAGAAGAGAATGAAGTAAGGCATTCACGCAGAAGAAGAGGGAAAAGAAGTAAGAACAACGAAAAAAGGAGAAGGTATGCTGATGCTCAGGAACTGTTCAAGAGAAACCCGTCAAAGTTGGGAGAACTTGTAAGAAACAATAACCTTTCGGACTTTCTTAAGAGAAAACCAGTAGACCCTCCGGCAGAAAACGTAGAAAGTGTGTACAAAGAGCTGTGGAGCAATGAAGGGAGAAGTTCGCTTGAGCTTCCAGCTATAGAAAGCGAGGAAGGCTTTGAACCGGTTTCGGCCAACGAAGTTAGAAAGAGATTAAAGAAAATGAAGCCGAACGGTGCTCCCGGGCCGGATGGGATAAGGAAAGGGAATCTATTAAGAATGGAAGGTTTTTGTAGTCTGATGGCGGGTATCTCGAACCTGCTACTGTTCACAGGGTACTACCCGAAGGCCTGGAACACCAACACCACGTCCATGATCCCGAAAGAAGGAAAGGATCCAACGGAGGCCAGCGGTTGGAGACCCATCACCATAGGCAACGTGTTAGCTAGGTTATTTAGTGGTTTAGTTGAAAATAGAATTAGGAATACTGTTAGGATTAGTATACGACAAAAAGGTTTTATGGAAGGTAATGGCTGTTATGCGAATGTGAAGCTGATGGATGAGGCAATCAAAAGAGGGAAAAAGAGTAGAATCAGTGTAGCCGTATTAGATATTAGCAAGGCTTTTGATGGCGTCCCCCATGCAGCAATGAAGCAGGCACTTGTTAACCACGGAATTAGTACGAAATTAATTAAAATAGTGATGAATATGTATAGCAATGTAACAACTACATTTAAGAACTGTGGAGGCTTCACACTGGGGATCAAGAGGGGAGTGAAACAGGGAGACCCTCTGTCTCCCTTGTTATTCAATTTAGTAATCAACCCACTGATAAAGAAATTAGAGAACACCGAGGTAGGATTTAAATTGGGGGGAAATCGGCTGCCAGTTTTAGCTTTTGCGGATGATTTAGTTCTCATGGGCGAGGACCCTCTTGGTCTTCAGGCACTACTTGACATAGCGGTGGAATACCTCCAGAGTATAGATTTAAGTTTATCAT
>JAQJVL010007308.1:0-15000 GCA_035578905.1 Stictocephala bisonia | reverse complement strand
GAAAAATTTTTCCCTTCAAAATATTTTTTCGTAATATGTTCTTAACACCCTAAAACACATTTCTGCCTCAACCGGAGAAATTTTCAGATTTTTACCGAATCGACCATTTTTGAGTTACTTGCTAAATCTAGGCCGGCCAGGCGAAACCGTTGGCCCAGGCGGAAGGCCCGACTCCCGCCAAAGTGAAAAATTTTTCCCTTCAAAATATTTTTTCGTAATATGTTCTTAACACCCTAAAACACATTTCTGCCTCAACCGGAGAAATTTTCAGATTTTTACCGAATCGACCATTTTTGAGTTACTTGCTAAATCTAGGCCGGCCAGGCGAAATCGTTGGCCCAGGCGAAAGGCGCAAGTCCCGCCAAAGTGAAAATTTTTCCCCTTAAAAATATTTTTCGCAAATATGTTCTAAACACTCTGAAACACATTTCTGCCTCAACCGGAGAAATTTTCAGATTTTTACCGAATCGACCATTTTTGAGTTACTTGCTAAATCTAGGCCGGCCAGGCGAAATCGTTGGCCCAGGCGGAAGGCCCGACTCCCGCCAAAGTGAAAAATTTTTCCCTTAAAAATATTTTTTCGTAATATGTTCTAAACACCCTAAAACACATTTCTGACACTACCGGAGAAATTTTCAGATTTTGTCCGTATTGACCATTTTTGAGTTACTTGCTAAATTTTTGGCCTGATCTAACACTTCCTGAGGAAGTGTTAGATCAAGAAAATGCACGTCTATAGGGGGACACCCCTCAAGATGGTGGTATATGAGTCGAAGGCAAAAATCGTTCCTTTGGCCGAGAAAAGGGTAAATATTGCTTTTAGGCAAAATTTTCCGAATTTCTCACATTTTTGTCACCGGCCGGGACTTAGAAAATTTTCGGCCAAAAAATGAAAAGTGCCCAAAACGTTCTGTTTGGCCGAGAAACATGAAAATTTGGCTTGAACGCAAATTTTTGCGTATAATCACACATTTTGGTCACTGGCCGGGACTTAGATAATTTTCGGCCTAAAAATGAAAAGTGACCGTATCAAGCCATAAGCTCGGCTAGGGCCCAGATATCGCCCCAGGCCGTGGGGGCGTTATAAATACGCGGCCTTAAAGCATGATAGCGGGCTTTGTCAAGCGAACATAAAATATTTAGCCTAAAAGCGATTCTTGAAAATGTGCTAAGAGGCTAAAAATCTAGCCTAGCCACAAATCTCGGCGCTCGACGGCCAAATTTATAAAGGTTTTGGCCTGAAACCAGAGGCCGGACAGGCAGATAACTTTGGCCCGAGTTTGGCGAGACGTGACAAGAGGCTAAAAATCTAGCCTGAACGACAATCTCGCCTCTCGCCCGCCAAATGGTTAGAGAATTTCAGCCTAAAGGTGAATTTCGAAAATCTGTCAACAGGCCAAAATTTTAGCCTGACCACGAATCTCGGCGCTTGCCCGCCAAAAATACAGAAATGTTTAGCCTAAAAACACGTTAGGCAAAGAATTTGATTTTGCCCGAGGCACTCCGAGCTCCTGGGCAAAGTTAAAATATTTGCCTTGAATATTTAAAAAATTATTTTCTCTTGATCTAACACTTCCTGAGGAAGTGTTAGATCATGAAACTGCACTTCTATAGGAGGTAAGGTGTGTCAAGAGTGGACATAGCTCAGCTCAGCGGGACACCTCCTCCGCATTTTCGTCCGGTCCGCCGGGCTAAAATCTCTCTCGGGTATTCTATCCGACTCACTGCACTACCGCGGGTCCGCCTTTTGACCTCAGGGGAGAATGGCATACAGCCCGTACGCGGTAAACAGTTTGGCCTCAGTCCGATGCAACGGCTCGCCAGTCAGCAGCCAGACCGGGCAGTCGTCTTCGGACCGGCTGGAAAATATCAAATATGGTAAACACTTCGCCTCTCCGGGCGTAAGCTAAAGAATTGCGCTAAGCAAATTCATAGGGGTACGGTAAGAAAAAACCGATCCCCAGAAGCGAGCTTAAATGAAGCCGAAATTATATACAAAACTTAGGCCGGCCTACTCGGCCGGCCTACGAATAACATTTTGCCGGGCGGTCGGGGCCACGGGTTAGCTGAAGCTAGCCCGTGAGTTTCTGCTCCGCCCGGGACTAGAACGGTCGAGAAGGTGTCCCTCGAACCGTGCAGTCGCGATAGTCTGAGTACTGTCCACTGCTCCCTGGTTGATCCTGCCAGTAGTCATATGCTTGTCTCAAAGATTAAGCCATGCAAGTCTAAGTATAAGCCAAATTAAGGCGAAACCGCAAAAGGCTCATTAAATCAGTTATGGTTCCTTGGATCGTACAATCCATTACTTGGATAACTGTGGTAATTCTAGAGCTAATACATGCAAACAGAATCCCGACCAGAGATGGAAGGGACGCTTTTATTAGATCAAAACCAATCGGGGCTCTGCTCCGCACTTCTTGGTGACTCTGAATAACTTTAAGCTGATCGCAAGGTCCTAGTACCGGCGACGCATCTTTCAAATGTCTGACTTATCAACTGTCGATGGTAGATTCTGCGCCTACCATGGTTGTAACGGGTAACGGGGAATCAGGGTTCGATTCCGGAGAGGGAGCCTGAGAAACGGCTACCACATCCAAGGAAGGCAGCAGGCGCGCAAATTACCCACTCCCGGCACGGGGAGGTAGTGACGAAAAATAACGATACGGGACTCATCCGAGGCCCCGTAATCGGAATGAGTACACTTTAAATCCTTTAACGAGTACCAATTGGAGGGCAAGTCTGGTGCCAGCAGCCGCGGTAATTCCAGCTCCAATAGCGTATATTAAAGTTGTTGCGGTTAAAAAGCTCGTAGTTGGATCTGTGTCTAACGGCGTCGGTTCACCGCTCGCGGTGTAACTGGCGCGCCGGTTGGACGTCCTGCCGGTGGCGGTCCGGGCTCTCGGTCTTGTCTAGGTTCGCCGAAGCATGCCGTGAGTTCCGGCCGCCGATTCAATCCCGCCGCGGTGCTCTTAACTGAGTGTCGAGGTGGGCCGGCACGTTTACTTTGAACAAATTAGAGTGCTTAAAGCAGGCTGATTTCCGCCTGAATACTGTGTGCATGGAATAATGGAATAGGACTTCGGTTCTATTTTGTTGGTTTTAAGAATCCGAAGTAATGATTAATAGGGACAGGCGGGGGCATTCGTATTGCGACGTTAGAGGTGAAATTCTTGGATCGTCGCAAGACGTACCTAAGCGAAAGCATTTGCCAAGTATGTCCTCGTTAATCAAGAACGAAAGTTAGAGGTTCGAAGGCGATCAGATACCGCCCTAGTTCTAACCATAAACGATGCCAGCCAGCGATCCGCCAAAGTTCCTCCGATGACTTGGCGGGCAGCTTCCGGGAAACCAAAGCTTTTGGGTTCCGGGGGAAGTATGGTTGCAAAGCTGAAACTTAAAGGAATTGACGGAAGGGCACCACCAGGAGTGGAGCCTGCGGCTTAATTTGACTCAACACGGGAAACCTCACCAGGCCCGGACACCGGAAGGATTGACAGATTGATAGCTCTTTCTTGATTCGGTGGGTGGTGGTGCATGGCCGTTCTTAGTTGGTGGAGCGATTTGTCTGGTTAATTCCGATAACGAACGAGACTCTAGCCTGCTAACTAGGCGTTTCTGGTATCCACAATAGTGCTACCAGCGAATAAATTTCTTCTTAGAGGGACAGGCGGCTTCTAGCCGCACGAGACTGAGCAATAACAGGTCTGTGATGCCCTTAGATGTCCTGGGCCGCACGCGCGCTACACTGAAGGAATCAGCGTGTCTTCCCTGGCCGAAAGGTCCGGGTAACCCGTTGAACCTCCTTCGTGCTAGGGATTGGGGCTTGCAATTGTTCCCCATGAACGAGGAATTCCCAGTAAGCGCGAGTCATAAGCTCGCGTTGATTACGTCCCTGCCCTTTGTACACACCGCCCGTCGCTACTACCGATTGAATGATTTAGTGAGGTCTTCGGACTGGTGCGCGGTGATCGCCTCGTGTGGTCACCGATGTTGCCGGGAAGATGACCAAACTTGATCATTTAGAGGAAGTAAAAGTCGTAACAAGGTTTCCGTAGGTGAACCTGCGGAAGGATCATTAACGTGTCAGCATAACTCTCAGTAGTGTGCGCACGATATATAACCGGCCCCTCCTGTGTAGCGTTCGGTACTGCACGAACTCACAGTCGTAGGGGCCACCCGGGAGTGCTAAGAGAGAGATCTGATCTCTCTCCTACGCACTACCCAAACCCTAAGGCCGCCAAAGACACTGTGCGGCGGACACCGGCAGACGGGGCGTGACTTATGTCACGTTCCGTCGTGTACGGTCGTCCTGCGAGTGGTACGTTCCCTAATTACGGTGTTTCAGGCGGTTTGGACTTGTGTGCCGGCCGGCCAGAGACGCATGTCTCTGGGGAGAGATTCGTAAAAAGCGGCCTAGGCGGGATTACAACCCGCTGCAAGGTCATAGAAACCTCCCTGAGATGCTGACCCCGGCCCTTGATGACGGTGTTTCAGGCGGCTACGCCAGCTAGTGCGTAGCCGGCCAGAGGCGTGTGTGATAGGACTAAAAAAAGCCGACAAAAGTAGACTATAAGTCACTTGTACATATCCCACGTTGATGGGTCGCCGACAGGCCAAAGTCTTTTAAAGAGCGATTCAACTCGGGGCCCGCGCGCGCTTGCGTGTGCGTGTCAGCGAGCCAAAATCGGAAGACAGGCGTTGGCACCCCTTACTCTCAAGTGTGATGATGATCTCAAGGCTTGGCAACCCTTAGAAGACACACACACAGTAACCTTACGGCTTAACGCCGCCTTTAAAGTAGCGAGCCTAGGTGAAGGAACCAGATTCCCACCCGAGATGGCCGCTAGCTCTCAAGTGTGATGATGATCTCTAGGCTTGGCAACCCTAGAAGACACACACACACATAATACACGTCTATAAGACGATACAAAAGCCTAGCTGGAACCAGATTCCAAGCGATGTAGGCTGAATGGAAACCGCACGCAGACACGGCTATAGTCCTACGCACACGTAATCGAAATCCCCTTTCTACTCACACGTACGCTCGCAGGCGTTCTACACGCCGGCGGACATGGCCCACTGTGCCCGTCAAGGGACACTACTGGGGGGTTGGAGGGGTCCCCCTTCCTGCCCCCTTCCACTGGGCGGAATTGTCTGCCCGTCTAGCCAACAGACTGCCCCTTGTCTGGCCGAAAAAAACCCAAAAAAGCGGTACAAGCCGTGCGAGCTCCGTTCCTTGTTTTCGGGTAACCGCTTATGGTGGATGAGCGGCCCCGTCAATATTGGATCGGACTCGGGCGCGCTTCACTCTTTAAGAGGAGCAGCGCTGCCAGTACGAGTCAGTCCTTGCTCGTCTGATGGCTGGTTAAAGCGCCGGCGTCCCCCAAGCAATGACGGCCGGCCCTGAAGGGGTCGAAGCCAACAGCCTGGGAGACCGCCGCGGGTTGACGGAGCCTGTCCGTCACCCGAGGACGCCTCAGGGCAGTCCATGCCACGTGCGTCGGCCTGCGGGCCGTCGCACAACGGTCTTTGGGTGCACCCGGTGTGTGCGTGTCGTAGCTGGTAACTCGGCTCCACCACCCGGCCCCACTGGTCTTTGACGCGGGTGTATATACCGTGGAGACGCCTACTCGAGGTGGAAAACCGCTACGCGGCCAGTACCCGTGCTAGGACACCGTAATGATTTCAACGAGGGGAAAGCTTGTCTCGGCTCCCCGGCCCAGAGCTCGAACGAGCGAAAGACTACAGCGATAGAGAGGCGTCTGATGCGTCGAGTGACGGCGGTACCTGGGGCCACGGCCTCGCGGAGGAAACCGTCACTCGCGCTCAGGCGAGCTCGTGTCGTTGAGCGACGGCGGTACCTGGGGCCACGGCCTCGTGGGGAAACCATCACTCCAGCATGGGCGAGTCTGTGTCGTCGAGCGACGGCGGTACCTGGGGCCACGGCCTCGTGGGGAAACCGTAGCTCCGGCTCGGGCGAAAGAGTCTGTTCCGTCGAGTGATGGCGGTACCTGGGGCAAAGGCCTCGTGGGGAAACCGTCACTCCGGCTCAGGCCAGAGTCTGTTCCGTCGAGTGACGGCGGTACCTGGGGCCACGGCCTCGTGGGGAAACCGTCACTCCGGCTCAGGCGCGAGTCTGTGTCGTCGTTAGACAGCGGTACCTGGGGCCACCCGGCCTCGTGGAGGAAACTGTCTCTCGCGCTCAGGCGAAAATCCTCGTTCGGGAAACTGAACGGGGGACGTCAGGGAGTACCTGTTACGATCTCGGCTTTGTCGCCGCTCTCTTTCCCAAGAGTGCGGACGCTACTCGGGGCTTTTACCGTCTCACGACGGAATTCCCCTGCGAGATCGCATCGTGGGAAACACACCTGACGAACGTGCCTCTATCGCTGTCTGGCCGGTAGCACCCGGCGTGAATTCGACTCCTTGTTGCCGCGCGTGCGCGGACGCTACTTGGGGCTTTTACCGTCTCACGGCGGAATTCCCCTAGCCGATTTCACGTCGTACCCGCCAGCTCGTGCACGAGGCGGTCGGTAGCGTACCACTACCGTCCCCTCGTGGCGCGACGAGTACTTTCAAATGTTCGCACGCTCGTACGGGCCGTCGAGTCGGCTAGCCGGTACCTGTTGTGGTCGTGGCAGCTCCTATGACGATCGAGTGTCGTAACATCAGGATGAAGCCACATTAACTGAAAAACCGTCTTAACTCTGTGAAGAGAGCGGACGTGTAAACACAAGTATACTACCCTGAACGGTGGATCACTTGGCTCGTGGGTCGATGAAAAACGCAGCTAAACGCGCGTTGACGTGTGAACTGCAGGACACATGAACATCGACAATTTGAACGCACATTGCGGCCCTGGGATTTTATTCCAAGGGTCACACCTGTCTGAGGGTCGGCAGAACCGCAGGACCACGGTCCAACGAATCTTGCGTCGTCTACGGACGGTCGCTACTTGGGGGTTTTCCGTGCCCGGCCTCACGAGGACCGGGCGTAGCGGAATCCCCTTAAATACTACGCGGTGGTCTCGTATGAGCGAGCGAGAGCCACCGCGCCCCACTAGGCCTACCTTGTGCGGGTCGTGCGTGAGCGTCTCGACAACTCTCGGCCTCCTTCATAGGGCACAGAGAGAGCGATAGCCATACCGACTCGTCCGGCTCAGTGCAGTGACCGACTAAGCCAGTGAATTTAGTCAACTGCTAGCACGTGTCGGGCGGGGGTCCCTCGCTTTCGCACCGATCGAGAAAAGCCCGACTCGACAACTCTCGGCCTCCTTCATAGGGCACAGAGAGAGCGATAGCCATACCGACTCGTCGGTCCCTCGCTTTCGCACCGATCGATCGGGGCCGCCACGCACGTACACATGAGGTACGAGCCGTAAAACTGAATTGCGACCTCAGATCAGGTGAGTCTACCCGCTGAATTTAAGCATATCATTAAGCGGAGGAAAAGAAACTAACCAGGATTCCCTCAGTAGCTGCGAGCGAACCGGGAAGAGCCCAGCACCGAATCCCGTCGGCTAGCCGGCAGGGAAATGTGGTGTTCGGGAGGGCCCGTTGAACCCGGTGTCCGGAGGCCAGTCCAAGTCCATCTTGAATGGGGCCACTGCCCGTAGAGGGTGCCAGGCCCGTAGGACGGTCACCGGTTCCGGGTGGGTCTCTCCTTAGAGTCGGGTTGCTTGAGAGTGCAGCCCTAAGTAGGTGGTAAACTCCATCTAAGGCTAAATATGACCACGAGACCGATAGAAAACAAGTACCGTGAGGGAAAGTTGAAAAGAACTTTGAAGAGAGAGTTCAAGAGTACGTGAAACCGTTCAGGGGTAAACGGAAAAGACTTTAAACACCGAACGGGGAGATTCACGCTCTCTCGCAAGAGACGGCTCCCGCGAGGTCAGATGGCATCGTTCGCCCGCTCGGCGCAAGCCGTTGCGGGGTCGTTTCGGTGGTCACTCGGCGCTCGCGGGGGATATGCCGTCCGCGGTGGGCCGCACTTCTCCCTCATTAGGACACCGCGACCCGTTAGGCGACGGTCGACGGTCCCGGTGGGAGCCCGAGCCGGTGTCTCCGGACATCCGACTCGGACCCCGGGTTACCTGGCTGATCGGAAGACGGTATGAAACGCAGGTGTTGGACCGCCCCCTAATGCAGGGCGTCCGGGCCGGTCGCAAGCTCGTGCGCGCGTTCGGGATGACGGACTCCGGTCCGGCTCTCGGCCCGTACAGCTGCTGGCGAGCCGCGTCCTCGGACGGGTCTTGTAACACTGGTCGGCGGTGGCAGTTTAAGGTACTTATCCGACCCGTCTTGAAACACGGACCAAGGAGTCTAACATGTGCGCGAGTCGTAGGGTTCTGTGAAACCTGAAGGCGCAATGAAATTGAAGTTCCGACCAGTTCGGACCGAGGGAGGATGGACGTGTCTGCCCAAGTGGCGGCGTCCCGCACTCCCGGGGCGTCTCGTTCTCACTGCGAGAAGAGGCGCACCCAGAGCGTACACGTTGGGACCCGAAAGATGGTGAACTATGCCTGGCCAGGACGAAGTCAGGGGAAACCCTGATGGAGGTCCGTAGCGATTCTGACGTGCAAATCGATCGTCAGAGCTGGGTATAGGGGCGAAAGACTAATCGAACCATCTGGTCGCTGGTTCCCTCCGAAGTTTCCCTCAGGATAGCTGGTGCTCGGAGGACGAATCTCATGCGGTAAAGCGAATGATTAGAGGCCTTGGGGCCGAAACGACCTCAACCTATTCTCAAACTTTAAATGGGTGAGATCTCCGGCATGCTTGATTGATGCCGGAGAATTGGATCCAGAGTACCAAGTGGGCCAATTTTGGTAAGCAGAACTGGCGCTGTGGGATGAACCAAACGCCGAGTTAAGGCGCCCGAACGACGCTCATTGGAAACCATGAAAGGCGTTGGTCGCTTAAGACAGCAGGACGGTGGCCATGGAAGTCGGAATCCGCTAAGGAGTGTGTAACAACTCACCTGCCGAAGCAACTAGCCCTGAAAATGGATGGCGCTGTAGCGTCGTGCCTATACTCGGCCGTCAACGGCAAAGTGGGCGGCCACCTCGCGGTGGTCGGGCCGTTACGCCTTGACGAGTAGGAGGGTCGCGGCGGTGTGCACTGAAGGGTCACGGCGTGAGCCGGCCTGGAGCCGCCGTCGGCGCAGATCTTGGTGGTAGTAGCAAATACTCCAGCGAGGACCTGGAGGACTGACGCGGAGAAGGGTTTCTTGTGAACAGCTGTTGCACAAGAGTCAGTCGACCCTAAGCCCTAGGAGAAATCCCACGTTGATGGGTCGCCGACTGGCCAAAGTCTTTTAAAGAGCGATTCAACTCGGGGCGCGTTCACGCTTGCGTGTGCGTGTCAGCGAGCCACAATCGGAAGACGGGTGTTGGCACCCCTCGGGCGAAAGGGAATCCGGTTCCTATTCCGGAACCCGGTAGCGGAACCGTTCCAAAGCGGGCCCTCGCAAGAGTGCTCGTCGGGGCAACCCAAAGAGACCCGGAGACGCCGTCGGGAGATCCGGAGAGAGTTTTCTTTTCTCTATAAGCGTTCGAGTTCCCTGGAATCCTCTAGCAGGGAGATAGGGTTTGGAACGCGAAGAGCACCGCAGTTGCAGCGGTGTCCGGATCTTCCCCTCGGACCTTGAAAATCCGGGAGAGGGCTACGTGGAAAGTTCGCACCGGATCGTACCCATATCCGCAGCAGGTCTCCAAGGTTAAGAGCCTCTAGTCGATAGAATAATGTAGGTAAGGGAAGTCGGCAAACTTGATCCGTAACTTCGGAACAAGGATTGGCTCTGAGGATCGGGGTGTATCGGGCTTGGTCGGGAAGCGTAGACGTGCTGGGAGCCGGGCCTGGGCGAGTTGAAGGGCGCGTTCGGCGGGACTTCGGTTCCGTCGGCGCGTTCGGATTCTCTGCTCGGTCCCGCGCCCTGGCCTCACGCGGATCTTCCTTGCTGAGAGGTGTTGGCTGTCTAGTCGCGGTTCCGCGCCCTTAACGGGGCGTCCCGTGGACGGGCCTCCTACTTCCGCGGTCGCCATTCAACGATCGACTCAGAACTGGCACGGACCAGGGGAATCCGACTGTCTAATTAAAACAAAGCATTGCGATGGCCTTAACGGGTGTTGACGCAATGTGATTTCTGCCCAGTGCTCTGAATGTCAAAGTGAAGAAATTCAAGCAAGCGCGGGTAAACGGCGGGAGTAACTATGACTCTCTTAATCTGGGTAACGGGCGTAGTCCAGAGACTTCACTGAAGTAGAGATTGCAGATGAATCTCGCACACTCTTGGGAGGAAACTCCCCGGTCTACTGTCGGACCGTTAGGAGGCAGCCCCTCCACGGCAGTGTAGGGTGGCTGGCTTAACAGGCCAGTCATCTGAAGAATCTTCTTGACAGTTCCTAACAAAGAACAAAATACGCCTCGGATGGCTCCAGAGGGACCGTGCTCCCCCTCTGGTGCAGTCGATAGGGAGCACAGGGTATCGGCTGACAACGCCCCATCGCGGGTTGCTGGTATTCACTTGTTTGTTGTACCGTGGGTGGCCTCAGTGTGTCAGGCATGTCCCCAGTGGTTCACCAAGCCTGCTGACTTGGTGGAACACTATTCAAGCCAACATGGGAACCTTAGCCTTCGTTTCAAATGTTCTAAATGTAATATCACTTTCAGTAAATGCCACGGGGCAACGGTTCACTTTTCTAAGTGCCGGGGTCCTGTGTCAGAAAAAGGTTTCCCATGCCCGTACTGCCCGCACGCGTACGGGTCCCAGCGTGGATTGACCCTCCACAAGAATAACAAACATCCGGAGGAGAGGAATGCTGAGCGTTCAGCTCCTCCACCACCTCCTCAACAAAGAGTCCGACGATCAGATCTCTGGTCGGAGGACGAAGATAGGGTTCTATTAGGGAAGGTTCGCGGACTATTTCGGTCGAGGTGGAGCCAGGCGTGGATACTCGTTATTCATTGCCGGGTTCCTGCCAATGAAGACCGAGATTCAAGTCCGAGAACGGGTCAGGACATTGATCAGGAATGGAAAGTTGGCTCCATTGCCTGATCCTGGAACTGGTGAGGAAGGACCCTCTCAGGAGGATCCGACTTCACCGGTGACAGTTCCCCTTATAGCTGTATCGTCCCCTGATGGGCCAGAGGTGGAAGTTTCTGCCTCTGTACCATGTCCTAAATTAGTTGTAAATATTCCCCTAAATTTATTGGCCCCGTTAGGTGACACCTGTGGCGAAGTGGAGACCCCAGACGGGTCTCCTTACTATCTGGAACCTCCAGCTTTTCCAACACTCACAAATTCCCGGATGTGTCAAGAAGAAGAAACCAAGAACGTGACAGAGAAGCCTAAGCCTGGATCCGAAGAACCGACGGCTCGCGTACCCCCCGAAGTCGACGTTCCCGATCCTGAACCGCCTGGCCCTGGACCCGAACCCGATGGCCCGACGATTGACCCTGATCCGGAGTCGCACTGGAAGAGAATTCTTCGGGAGCTGCTGCGGATGGGGCCGGTCTGCGACGTTGGGAGAAGACTTCTTGTACTGGCGGAGAAGGACGGGGATATTACAGAAGAACTGAACTCCCTGGTGGAAGAGCTCCAAGAAGAAATTGTTGGGGGTCAACCAGTCAGGGAGCAGAGACCAGCCGAAAGGGGTACGAAGAGGACCGGAAGATCGGAGCGGACCAGGCGAAAGATGTCAAAGTATGCCAAGACCCAGGACTTATACAAAAAGAATCCTTCGAGATTGGCGGGGCTAGTTCTCGAAGACAAACTAGAAGAACTCGAATTGGACAGTAGGAGACTAGACCCCCCCCGAAGAGAGACTATTGAATTGTATGAGGACCTGTGGGGGAAAGAACAAACATCGACCGTCGAGACAACTGACGCCGTTGCCAGAGGAGACGAAGAAGTTGAGCTTATAAGTATCGAGGAAGTACTAAAGAAGATCAGACGCCTGAAGCCGAGGGGAGCTCCGGGACTGGATGGTGTTACCAAGCAGGGGATTTGCAGTCACCCCTGCTTGGGAGCAACGCTTACCATCTTATTTAACATCATCCTGTTCCGGGGGGTTTATCCGACCACGTGGCTGAGAAATAGGACCACGTTAATACCCAAGGCCGGGAAGGACTTGGGTGAAGCGAAGAATTGGCGGCCTATAACCATCGCACCACTCATCTCGCGCATGTTCTCGGCCATTGTGGAAAGTAGACTTCGGCTTCAGGTCGAGCTTGACCAAAGACAAAGAGGATTTCGGCCTGGCAACGGCTGTCAGGTAAACTGCACTATATTAGAAGAAATAATAAGAATGGGGAAGAGGAGTCGCCTCGCCGGAGTGCTGCTGGACATCTCCAAGGCTTTCGATAGTGTCTCCCACGACGCTATTAAGAAGATGCTGAAGGCTGCAGGAGTGTCACCTTGCCTGCGGGATGTCATCAGTGGGATGTACTCCGGTGCAACTACACAACTCGGCGGATTCGGGGTGGAGATTCCAATTCGTCGGGGAGTGAAGCAGGGCGACCCTCTTTCTCCGTTCTTGTTCAACATGGTGCTGGACCCTCTGCTGAAGAAGCTTCAGGACAACGGCAATGGATTCCCGGTTGGTGCGGAGAGGATTGCGGCTACAGCGTTCGCCGACGACGTAGTCATCTTCGCGCCGAGTGGGAAGCAGATGGAAGAACAACTGATGGTGACCGAAGAATACCTGGCCAGCGTGGGAATGAACATCTCGCCAGGAAAATGCGGCTGCTTCTTGTTAGAGCGGAAGGGGGATGCATGGGTTGCATCGGATCCCGGACTTCAACTTCAGGGGAAAAGGATTCGGTGTTTCTCCGTGGCTGAACCTTTCCGCTACTTAGGAGTGGACTTCACGCTGGCCAGAGGGTTCGACAACGAGTCCCATCTCCAAGTCCTGAAATCTTCAGCGGAGCGTGTGCGAAGGCTGGCACTTAAGCCTCAGCAGAAAACATCTTTGCTCCTACAGTATGTCGTGCCAGCTTTCGCACACCGTCTCACCATCGACCCTCCCAGTGGTAACTTATTGAAGAACTTAGATAGAGAGCTTAGAGCCTCAGTTAAGAAAATGTTGCATCTGCACCCCAGAGTGACGGACCATCTCTTTTACACGAAGAAGCGGGATGGCGGGCTTGGTTTCCCGCATTTGTTGGATCAGGTCCGTATCAGCGCACTTCGTGTGGGGATGGCCCTGTTGAACGATACTGACTCTCTACTGCAAGAGATGGGGAGAGCATGCCACTGGGAGGAGAAGATGAGGGGATTGGCCCAGCAGCTTGGGGTAGCCTTTCCACCCTCAAGGAAGGATATCGAGAGAAGAAAATTCTCCCTGAAGAAGAGCCACCGGGAGAGATGGCAAGAACAGGAGTCGCAGGGAGTGGGGGTTGAACACTTCCGTGATGACACCGTGGGCAACTCGTGGCTACTAAATCAGAAGACATTGCCACCCTGGATGTTTATCCGCGCTCTGCAGTTCAGAACAAACACCTATGGGACCAGGGTGGCCCTGAACAGAGCAACGAAGACAGGAGTCGTGAGTTGCCGGCGATGTCATCTGAAACCTGAAACACTCGGCCACGTCCTGTGCGAATGTACGACGACCAAGCAAGCGAGAATCGCAAGACACAACGAAATTGTTAGGGTGGTCCAGGAAGGACTCTTAGAAAAAGGCCTGACGGTAGCGAGAGAGCAGCCCATCGTCGACCAGGAGGGAAATCTTAAGAAGCCAGACCTGGTCGTTGTTCGGGGCGACCGTGTTCAAGTTATTGATGTCACGGTCGTCTTTGAAAACAGAAACTCACTCTCCGATGCTGCCGTCAGGAAGATCAACAGCTACAGAAGTCTAATTCCTCGACTACAGCGCCTCCACAACCGGACGACAGGAGAAGTTATCCCTCTGGTTGTTGGAGCGCGCGGAGCCTTCCCTAAGGCCACCCTGACAGCAATGAAGAACTTAGGATTGTCGTCGCACAGGATGTGGAAGGATATCGCCCTCACTGCCCTGCGAACATCAGTAGAAATTGGTGGATCTCATATGGACTATGGTTGAGAAAACCGAAGATTGCTGTCAAGAAGTAGATAATAAGGAATATAGAAGTAAGATTAGAATAAGGCAAAGAAAACGAAGAGAAAGAAATATTTAGTTTGTTTTAAAGTCCCGGAACGGGGCCGAACCACCAGAGGATGCTGGATTGAGTAGGTATCTCTCTGGTGGGGAGGCCGAGACCGGCGGAAGGGACGAAGTTGATTTAAAAGTATAGAGGTATCGTTCCTCGCACATGAGTTTACCTCAAAAGTCAAAAATTAAAAATACAAAAACAATATAAAATACCACTATGTGGAAAGAGCTTAAATAACAGCCGAAAAAAAAAAAAAAAAAAAAAAAAAAAAAAAAAAAAAAATAATAGCCAAATGCCTCGTCATCTAATTAGTGACGCGCATGAATGGATTAACGAGATTCCCTCTGTCCCTATCTACTGCCCTCTGGGCCAGTAGTTTCAGTGTCGTCTGTACTACTGTTGGGCTCCGTCCCAAAAGCGCTTAAAGTGATTTCTAAGCTATCAGCTTGTGCGAGCTTTGAGTGACTTTGAACAAAAAGTGTTGTTTTCTTTCCTTATTGTTGGGATGAGGAAGAAGATGTGATAACACGTATTAGTGGACAATTCCTGGCGCCTCCGCGCGGCAGAGGGTGGGCAACGGTCGCCTAAGGGCGAGCGGCTAAGATCAGGAAGTAAAACTCGGCGTAGACCGGGGCAGAGGAAATAGACAATTTGTATATATACGAGCTAAGTCTCGAAATGTCTTCTGAAGGCGAGGTGGGAGCCAACGGGCGTGTTACACGCTCGGGGGGTTTGAGGGAGCCTATGGTTACCCTCACTCCCCTGGACTCCCGGACCGGCCTCACTTTGGGGACTACGCGCATTACACGGAGCCGGGCAGGAACACCAGAACCCTGTCCGGACCTCCGGACGACAACGCCGATTTCCC